>JAGVVM010021187.1:0-54891 GCA_019149425.1 Psidium friedrichsthalianum | reverse complement strand
AAAAAAAATCAAAAAAAAATTCATAGGGTATTTCAGTAGATTTGGTCTCTTTGAAGATCCAATTAACTTAGAACTTATCTTAAGGAATCCTATCTAGAAAGTTAGAGTTTTAATGAGTTAGGACTCTATCTCTATCTAGCTGAAAATAACATATAGTTTTATCAGATTTGGACTCTTTCGAAATTAGAAATCTTAATCCAACGGCCTAGAACGAACCCTACTCTAACTAGGATAGTCATAATTAACCCCTACCCCCTATTAGGATTGAGAGACTAAAAGTCTAAAAAAGAAAGCTGTCACATTGGGCTTAGGGTTGGCTATTATTGAGAATTTTTTGGCAATCCATAGAGAGCAAGAAAAGGGAATTATTCTCAAAAAAAAAATCCAAGGGTTTGATTGTCTCCCACAAGGTTGAGACAATCCCCAAGAACTTCTCTCCATCCGTGCACCATCACCGACGGCCCTCAGCTCGCACGCCAACCTGCCTCGATGACCTAGCTCCTCTACCCATCTCGATTGTCCCTGTAATCCATTAGAGTTATCACCCACCATCCCCTCAGCCGCCAAAGCTTCGTCGAGGCTGCTGCCACGCACATCGCCCAGTTTAGCTAGCCACCGTTCAACTTACAGCTCAGCCTCCAAGTAGCCACCATCGAGCCTTGACATTCCCATCCTCGACATTCCCATCTTCAATCACTGATCAAAACTACCATTGTTCACCATAAATTTGCCTCTAGTTCCTTGTGATTTTGAGGTCGAAAGGTGCAATTTTGGGCAAGGAATTCAATTGCGTGTGTGCTAGAAATTTGGCTCAGGAAAAGGTGAAAGTTCCTAACTTTTGATTGCAATTCAATGCTTGTTAAACTTGCACATGTGTTTGCTATCACGTGCAAATTTGCAATTGAGTTAAGAAGATTAAATTATTTCTCATTCATAAAAAAAAATGAAAATTAATCTTTTGTGGTATAAAAGCTCTAATTTTTTTTTTTTTACCAAACCTAATTTGATCACAAATTGGTTGAATTTATGTTGCTTTTTGAGAACTGATAAAATAAACTTGGAACCATGTCTTTTCTCAAAGCAATAAATTATTCAGTGATTTTTAAGATCAAATTAAGATGATTGAAAAGATGAGAATTTTGTCAAAATAAAAAATTTTTGTATTTTCCGACATATACCCTCTCTTGGCCGAATTACACATGTGGATGAGCTTTGTTATGATCACTATATCTTCTATTGAATCAGCGGATTGCCTTTATCCATTGTTTGTTCGATGTTATCTCTATGTTATGGATGAGCGTTTGAGCTTATTTGAATGATATCAAACTTTAGTGGATAACTCTTTTTAATTTTGATGATTATCTATACCAAGTGGGTTGGTTGGATTGATTGCTTGGTCGTTATCTTGTCTTATCTATTGTGATGTCCTTTGAAATTATTTGATTAAAGAGAAGATAAGATTTCGATTAGATGTTTATCCAAATTTTTTAGAATTGTCTGAGATAATTTTTCAAATCCTTAAAGTTAACTTTCCCAAACTTGAAATTCAAATTTCAAAAGGAAAGGTGGACTCTCACTTCATATTTTCAATCACCCCCTGCATTTTTCGAAAATTCAATTTAATTGCTCACTTTTACTTTCATTTTTGTTATGTTTGTTTGATTGCTTGATTGTTATAAAGTGTGCACATCTATAAACAAACATACCCATAATAATACATCTTGTGCCTCACCCTTCGAAAGTAAAGTATATGCCTTTGCCATGATCTTATGGAATGTGATTATAATTTAGTATAGAGATTTCATGTTCTACCCTTTGGTAAACAAATGGATGATGTTATTCTATACAATTATCCGCACACTAGCTCAAATCTCCGAGGACGTAAACAGATAAAATTTTGCTCTAACCCAGAATTTTTGGAAATGAGTGAATTTGTCGAAAAAAATGGAATTAAAAGGTATATTATGGGTATTTTAAGCTTTTGATTTTTTTTTATATTATTAAAAAAAGAAAAAAGAAAAATATCACTCATTTTTTTTGCATATCATGTGGTCTCATGTTCACATTTCCTAAGTGAAAGCATTCAATTCACAATCATCAATGGAAAAAGGATTTTTCATGAAATTTGTACCGAAAGGGCATTGATCTTTTTCAAGTTAATGAAACCAAGTCCCCGGACAAATTTTCTCTGGTTTGTAAGAATAAAGTAGTTCTCCTGCTATTTTTGTTAAGGTTTCTAAGCAACCTTCCGTAAATGATTAGTGGGGGCTTCAATTAAACAATTTTTTTTTATGAGTAAAACTATGTTGCGATTTGGTATGGGCTTAGGAGAGTCCAAGTTATGTTAGTTAAATAATTAACTTGATAATCCATTAACCTAAAGTTTTCTAATTTTAGGTTGCCACACATTATTCCCCCTATCCCATCTCCACGTTGGCCTTGTGTCTTATTATTCGACGATGAGTCATCAGATAAACTTTTTAAGACATTAGGTATACAAAGTGGTAGCACAGCTCAATCCTTGCTATAAGTGTTTGAAAGATAAGGAAAACTAGTCAGCAGAATCCAAATTTAGTAGGAGGTCTAGCTCGCATCAGTAAAGAAGGAAAACAACAATTGTGTTTCCCTTTTTCCATAGATATTCATGTTTATCTCCAAAAATGTGTTCCCTCTTATTTAAGGATAATAAAAAAAACTCCCAAGGTGATATGATGAATCGAGGATTTCTCTTAGGATTCTCTTTTTGGTCAACTGAACCGCGTTAAATCTTGTTCCGGTTGTTATATATGTGTGTGTGTGTGTGACTAGGGGGATGCGTTTCCAATGGGGCTTTAGATTTTAGGTTTATGCTTATCCTTTACTCCGTTATAATGGTCAACAATCAATAAGAAAGTTCATAAATGCAGTTACCATCTAAAGAAGTTTTGCATGTCACTGCAAATCGCCAAATATATCGATCAGTGACACCCACCAATTTATTGAATTAAAAATCCAGGTCGTTATCTCAAGGCAAATTGCCATGTTAGTCAATTTCTGGAGATTGGAAGAGAAATAAAGAAACTGCCAAAATAATGCTGGTTGGTATCTCAAAGCCAATTGCCATGTTGGTTAATTCAAGGAAACTAGCAGAGACATATATCTGGGAAAATGCTACGTTGTCTTAAAAATAACATTTATGATGATAGAAAAATATAATGCATCAAGTTTAATTAATTGAAGAACGTCTTTTCTTTCTTTTTTTTCCGGCCTTTGAGAAAGATTTGTGCCTAAGAAATTTGACTTGGTATCAGAACATGATTAATTAATTTTACAAGCTAATAGCCAAAAAGAATTAATTCCACAATCTTTTTGTTTTGGACAAAAGAAGTATTATTGAATTGAAGTGGGACTTAAAACACCAGAGCCTAGGCTAAGGGCATCAAAACATAGAAGATCCCAAAGAAATTTGGGGGGATTAGCTATCCAAACTAATAAATAAAGACCTAGATCTATGGGCTTTATATACTCAATCCTCTACACGGTTAGCTTGTCTAGAGCAATGGACTAGAGAAAAGCTCTTAAACCGGCCCAAAATGCTATGGGCTTCATTGATAAGGCCTAAGATCTCCCATGAAGAGTGCGTTGAGTCAGAGATTGGATTAACTAAAGTCAGAACTAAATGGCATGTATGATAACCATTATGATTCTCTAATTCTATTTCAAAAAAAAAAAGATGAGAATCCTGTTTAGTAAACTAAACAATTCTGATTATGATCCCAGGAATAGTTTTGGAGCAAAAACAAGAACAAAAAAAAAGTTGATTCTGAAAAAAGAATTACTTTTTTTTGTAAAGGTAAGTATAAGATAGACTATTCATAATCACTTACAACCTAAACCAACTAGCGCAGGGATCCAAAGGACAGCCCTCCACCAAGACCTACACTAATGTAGATGCGGGTGCAAGGTTGAGGAGGATATGCGCATAGGGCTACACGAGGGAACAAACCCCCGACATACAATTGAGATGGATCGCACAACCGAACAAAAACGGCAAAAAGCGCCAAAGGGCGACGAGTCAAGAAAAAATCGACAGGGAGCAACCCCAGGAAACAAGAATACGCCTGTTCCGGGGGTTGTCATCAACATTCTTGAATGTTACAGCTTTATCCTGGATAATCTTGGACAGATGCATTTTAAGCGCAGCAATATCACAAACCTAGTTCCTGAAGATGATATTGTTCCTCTCTGACCAGATTAGGTGGCAAAGAGCCCCAAAAGAAAACCGAATAATACACTGGTAGAACTGTCTGCCACCAAAATTCCTCATGGCCCACTGTAAGTTCTCAACCCACGATCTGTTCTGCCAAGAAAATCCACATTTTGCTGCCCAATACACATCAATGGATCCCGTTATATTGCACCCGAAAAAAAGATGGTTCACCGAATCCGGTCTGCAACGACAGAAAGGACAAGCACCTTCCATGATCCTGCGATAGTTCAACAAGATAACCTGCGTGGGGAGCCTATTCAGGGTGGCCAGCCACGACAGGAATGAATGGCGAGGGGTAATATGACTATCCCATATGAAACGATGCCAACTTACAACGTTGCCCTTGCATCTGATATCATTCCAGGCTGAAGCTAGCGAAAAAGTTCATGAAGGATGACAAAGCCAAGTGAACCGATCATACCTGGATGGGGCAACGACCGGAGGAAAATTAGTCCAGGAATTGAGACGGTCCAAAACGGCATTGGGCAGATGATTGGCTTCACAAAATTCTTGAATCGTAGAAGACCGAGGAATGCCTGATCGGTAGATGTCCTTGTCAGAGAAATGCTTGAAAAGAGGGGCATTCTCATGCCATGGGTCGAACCAACAAGAAATAGAAGAACCATCTCCAATCCGCCATCTGGAACGAGGAAGAAACAAAGGGTGGAGATCCAGAATTTTCTTCCAAGCCCATGAGCAAAAAGTCGGCTTGCCAACCACCCAAAAATTCTTATTCTTTAAGAATGTGGAATGAATCCATTTGCACCATAATGATTCCTTGTCCGTGAAAAGTATCCAGATATGCTTTAGCATAGCAGCCCGGTTGCAATCAAAGAGACGCCGGATGCCAAGTCCACCTTCCTCCTTAGGGAGGCAAACAGCCGACCAAGGGACCTTAGCTCCTCCCACACCTAAGCCCAGGCCTTTCCAAAGGAACTGTCGAAGCACCAACTCAATGCGGTTCAAGACCGACTTAGGAAGGATAAAGACACTCGCCCAAAAATTGTTGATAGCCCGGAGAACATACGTGATAAGCTGTAAACGGCCAGCAAAGGATAGGAAGCGTTGAGACCAAGATTGGGCTCTTCCTATAATAGCGTTAACCAGCCTATCGCAGTCAATTTTTCTCAATCTTTTTGCCACAATAGGGACACCCAGATAACAAAAAGGTAAAGTACCTTTGGCAAAGTCCAGGGATGCAATCAGCTGGTTCTTCAATGCGATGGAGCTGCCTGAATAATACATCTCACTCTTTTAATCATTTGGGTTCGGACCCGACCAAATAGAAAACTTGTGTAAGCCTTCCTTCAACAATGTGATAGACACCATATTTGCCTCCGAGAAGAGGAGGACATCATCGGCAAAAAATAGATGTGTCAACCGAGTCGGCTTACATCGCAAGAAAAACTTGAAACCTGGCCGCCGGGCTTGGTCATTTACAATACCCGAGAAAATCTCCATAACCAATGTAAAAAAGGTAGGGGGAAATGGGATCACCTTGCCGAATACCTCTTCCACTGGAGAAGAATCCATTAAGCTCACCATTGATTGATACCGAAAATTTGGGAGAGCGAACACATTCCATTACCCGGTTCACAAAGGTCTCAAGGAAGCCGAATACCCGCAAGACCAGCTCAAGGAAATCCCAATTGACTGTATCATAGGCTTTCTGAAAGTCGACTTTGATGGCACATTTCGGAGAGTATGGCTCAAGATGAAAACCACTGAAGAGCTCCTGGGCCATAAGAATATTATTGCTGATCCGTCGCCCCTTAACAAAGGCATTCTGGGGGAGGCTTATCACATACGGAAGAACAGAGGCAATACGATTAGCCAGGATCTTGGTGATGCATTTGTAGATCGTGTTGCAACACAAAATCGGTCTAAAGTCCCCCATTCTCGACGCATTCGGCACCTTAGGTACAAGAGCAATGATCGTTGTATTCGTCTCCTTAAGTAAGTTACCTGAGAGAAAGAAGTCCTGAATGGCCTCCGTAACCGAACGGCCAATAATGTCCCAAGTCTTTTTAAAGAATTCAGCATTAAAACCATCCGGTCCTGGGGCCTTACCACAAGCCAGAGAAAACATAGTCTCCCAGATTTCCCCTTCCGAGATTGGTCTATTCAATAACTGGATATGCTCGGCTAACAAAGGAGAAGGGATAACAGAGCGTACCTCTTCTATGGAGGGGAGATCATACCTCGGTCCAAGGGCAAAAAGAGTCTTGAAGTAGTCGACGATGTGATTGCAAACCACCGGCATTTCATTCAGAATATTACCATCGTCATCCATAACCGAAAGGATCCTGTTGTGAAGGTATCTTTTATTGACAAAGTGATGAAAATACTTTGTATTCAAGTTGCCCTCCTTAAGCCATTTCACTCGGGATTTCTATTTAAAGAAAGACTCTTCTTGTAATCTAAGTTCCGCAAATGCTTTCAATCGGGACTTCTCCAGCTCAGCAAGATGATGGCTCTTAAGATCCAGAGTGAGAGCTTCCTGGACTTCCAAAAGAGCTTTCCTGGCATCGAAGGTACGGTTGGAAATATCCAAATAGAAGTCTTTGTTAAGTTGTTTCAGCCGACCTTTTAACATCTTCAATTTCCGACATAGGCAGAACATTGGAGAACCAGTAATGTGGGTGTCCCAGACTTGGCTGACAACCGACCGAAAAATCGGGTTAGAGAACCAGTAATTAAAAAACTTGAAGGGCTTCTTAGACCCAGGTTGAGCAACAATACAAACTGTCATCGGGGAGTGGTCCGAAACACCAGGAGCTAGAAAGAAGACTTCCAAAAATGAGAAGACACTCCTCCATTGGTCATTTACCAGCACCCGATCGATTTTCCTTTGCTTGCGTAATTCCCCTGAAAAAGTCGACCAAGTGAATCTAAATCTCGAGTACCGTAAATCATCCAATCCAGCACGTTCGAGACACTGGCCAAATTCATCAAATGCTAGAATCCAATGATTAGAGCTTCCCACTCTATCAGTTGGGTCCTTGATAGCGTTGAAATCCCCAGCCACCATCCAAGGAGAATCGGCATGAGATAGACTGAGCTGCTCAAGAGCAGACCATAATAACCTTCTCTTGACAAAAGTATGTTTAGCATAAACTAATGAAATATGACAAATCACATTGGCAACGAGCAAGTGAATCCTTCCATGAATAGACTGATCCGAGGTAGAGAGAACAGCATAATCTACCATACAAGGATCCCAACCAAGCTAAATGCGACCCTGAGGTGAGTCAACATAGTTGGCTACTCAAGTCCAATTCGGGATAAGAGAAGAGGACAAACTAGGAAACAACGATGACGGGACCTTTGTTTCCAAAATACCAATACAGCAAAGATTATTAACCTTAGCAAAATACCAAATTTCAGCCTACTTAAGGGGGCCCATAAGACCCCTAATATTCCACACACCAATCAACATATGTACAAGGAGAAAGGGTGAGGATTAAATTTATTAGCGCCCCGCTTCTTCCTTGAAGAAGCTTTAGGTTTTCCTGGTGGGATGGCATAGTCCTTTACTTTCTGGTTATTGGCCCCAGAGGAGGAAGCCCCCAAAACTTTACTCAAATCAGATTTCATGCCAGGTATAGGGACTAATTTGTCCGGCAGGACTGGCTGAGCCTTTCGCCTGAGAGGATCTAAGTCCCCATCACTTCCCACATTACTTATCGTATCTTCAATTTCATCCTCCAAACTGGAAGATGACATCAATGCCTCACTTGATCTATCCGTGCTGAGTTCTGGGGAATCATTAGCCAAATCATCGGCCGGCACAAACAAAGGATTACGGGAAACTTCACAAAGCGCAGATACAACCTGCTACTTATCAGGCTTCAAGTTAGCATCTTGCTTCTTGGGACGAGATTTCTTCTTCCTTTCCACCGTATTCCATCCCTCAAGCTGTTGAGAAGAAGCCTGCACTGTAACTTGCACCAATTCTGTTTCATCCAACAGAGGCCGAGAGAGACCCAGGGCTGGAGGCGATACCTCAGGCTGAGCGTTCCCAAGAGTTGGGAGTGATACCTCAACATCAGTTGGGGCGCTGGATTCAGAACATTTGTGGCCAAAGGTACCACATTTCTCACAAGATAGGGGCTGCCATTCATATTCCACCGTGATAGGATGCACCATTCCATTATCCAATTCCACTTCAACAGACTTCATCAAGGGAGAATTGGCATAAATCTCCACGTAAACACGAACAAAGGAGAGCAATCTCAAGTTAGCCGTATGGAGATCCACATGGAGTGGCTTCCCTACTGCACTTGCAATCAGACTAATAGCCTCATCAGACCACATGGAAAAAGGAATAGACTTCAACCGAATCCACACCGGAAGAGCAGCATGCTTTTCCTTTTTAAGAATCATATACGGGTGCCATTGTTGCAGAATCAAAGGGACTCTAGAGATTGTAATATGTCCATTATCAAGGATTTTCCTTCTAAATTCCGCATCCGGTATATGAAAAAAGAAGAACCCATCACCATTTGCCATAACTTCCGTAACCTTAGGCCCCCAGATATGCTTGACAGTCATTTCCGTTGCCTTAAAAGACAGTTCTCTACCAACAAAATATCCCACCAGACATGCTTTCCATTTGGGGTGTGCCTTCTCCAGCACTTCATCGGAAATAGGCACCCGAGGTCTACCATTCACCATTTGAGGAGCTATATAAGATAGTGAGTACCCCTTTTTCAGCCGATTTAGCAACCGGTGCCCAAGACCGTTGAGTCTGGGGCTGACCTGCATCCTTTTGGGGTGGCCTAGAAGTGGACGTTCCCCGACTCCTTGAGCGCCTATTCTGGCGTCGTTCTTGTCCCCCATTCACAGCTAGGGTGGTGTCAATACCAGTAGGTTGACCCCCAGAGGATGAATTCGGAGGAACAGTCCCGGTAGAAGGCTTTCCAGTATTAGCAGGGGACACCATAGCTACTCGGGTCTCACTCGAGGCCACCTTCCCTTGAGCTTCGAAGCTCACACTTGAACCTTGTTCAACACCTTTAGCCGCCAAAGCCTTCCTTAGATCAGTAGAGGGCTTGCCCGGGACAAGCCGAATGGCCGATTTTGTCACCATGAGCAGCTTACGGATTTACCATCGACACTGACACAGTGACAAGGAGCTCACAGGAGAACGCAGGTCACAGGGCAATATCCCAACGAAAACCAACTAGACGGGATGATTACGGGAGTGGGGCGACCCCTATATCCAAGAACTAGCAAGAGCAAACCATCGGATTACCTGGAAATGCATAAATCTCGATGGCGCTACAGTACCGCGAGTAAGGGTTCCCAGATCTGCAGCGCTGGAGATGAGAACGCTCCAGCCGAGGATCAAACCGATGAAACCACAAACGAGAAGGGGACGACCTTAGCAGCGAAGGCCGACCGGGATCCAACGGGTGGATCGCCGGATCGAAGCCAATTCAGGCGACAATAGAGCAGGAGAAGCAGAGCTCAAAAGTTCTGCCAATGTTACTTTAAAAAAAAAGAATCACTTTTGAGAATCACAAAACAAAATAAAGTACTACATATCTCATTTTTCTCTTGCATTTCTCTTATCACTTTTTTCATCGACCTAAAATAGAACAAGGTTTCATTTTCAAAAAAAAAAATATATGATAATAAAATAAAATAAATAAATAAATAAATAATTCTAAAAATTCTAAAAATTCAGAAAAATTCAGAAAATCCCTAGAAATAGAAAAATCTTAGATTATGCTAGTTTGACCTCATTTTCATAAATTTGAACATTATCATTTCCTGTCGTTATTGCTCATTCCCAGCTACCCACTAGAACTTCTACTACGATGTCTTTTCTCTGCACACTGTTTTTGGATAAAATAGATCGAGTACAGACAAACTCACATCTTTTTTAATAGATTTTGTTTAGGGATGTGTATCAATCCTAGTCCAATCTAGAAATCTGGACTGAATTGAATCAAAGTGAAGCGGTCAATTCTAGTTAGTTCCCATGGAAAACGGTTCAGTTCCCGATTTCATATTTTTTGCGAGCACTGGGATACTTTTTCATCTCTAGTAGGTCGCACTCCATAAGGAGCTAATCAAACTTTCTAATATACTCCTCAATGCTCATCCTATGTTGCTTGAGAGAATTTAGCTTTAGAAAGAAGTCTTATTTATAGCTGATGGGCAAGAACTATTGGGGCTAACGAACAACCTAGAAAATGAGGTTAAATAGGTTGATTAGTGATTTATTTATAAAAGAAAAACAAATTGCGAAATAATAAACAATCACTAGTGAAGGTGGTTACGTGCAATAACCTAGTGTGAGTGATACTGTTAAGTAAAACAGACAGTAGCAAAGCAGATCACACATAGATGTATAGTGGTTCGGCTTATGAGTAAGCTTGCATCCACTCTCAAACTAACAACCTTAATAATGGATGGATTCTATTAGTAATCAGCACACGATATTACAACTGGCAAGTGTTGTTCCTATACCACGATAGATCACACTATCAAGACACAAGTACTACTCTTACACTTGTATGAATATTGAGGCTATTACAGTGATCGCAGAGAATGAGCAGTGATGCCAGTTACATAGGGAGCTCGAAAATGTTTGTGAGATTATAAGCAGGTTCACTCATTTTCTTTACAACTCTTTACTGTCTTTTTTAGATTTTAAGTCAGCTCTCAACAACCCCTTTCGCATCACACTTTGCCACATTTTTGCTCTTTACCCATCCTTCTCCTTATATAGACCTTCAAGCTTCATATTGGCCGTTAGGGTTCTTCAAAGAGGCTTGGCTAGCTACCAAGGACATATAGCTGGATGACAGGTACATTGGACATCCTTATCCACATGGGGAGACAACAACAGTACTAATCCAAGCTAAAGACAAACAATACTAGTCCTAGCTGGCGACAAGTCGTACATGTCAGGTCAAGTAGTACAACTCCAGTCTTTGTCAAAAGATCAATAGTAGAACTCCAATTCGCATGCAAGGAATGATCCTAGATAAAGACCTGTTCATCCATAACTTTGTAAAGTGTCAGCTTTCAACAATCCTTCTATAGGTTTGTCTTTGGAATTCTAAGTGTTAAATGGCTCTTTTCTTAAGTATCAATAGTCATGCTGTCAGCAAATATCACAACATTGTTACACCAATCTTGTTACTCTAAACCAACAAGCATACAAACTATCACCAGTGTTGCTTGTGAGTAATCTGCTGACGATTTTCCAGTGATTATATGACCCAAAAAATGTTGAGATAATCACAACAATCTTACCATCTTTCATCAGTACCAAAGGTTTTCAAGAACGCATATGGATTGGTTCTTCCAAGTCACCATGATATACCCTATTGCCTTGGTCACTCATCTGTCACATGGTTTCTTGTCTTTATTGAAGATGTAGGATCATCGATGATGGTAACTAATTTCACCAATGCATTCATCATGATAGACATTAGAACTCGAAATGGTTTTGTGATCATCAAATACATAGGGATCTTTTCCAACAAGACAAGCTTCTTGAGCTTTTTTCTAAGATTTGACCCTACTTTTTCCTTCCCTGATTCTTTGATTTTTCTTATCAAGTGAAGCATACTTCTTAATTTAAGTGCAGCAACCTCACACTTCTTTTCAACCAAGAGCGACCTGAACTTAAATACTTGTTCAGTGCACGTAACCAATCGATAAGTCATTTGGATTGAGGCAGCCTTCAAATTCCGATGCTTTCTCTTTGATTTCGCAGTTTTTCTTTTTGTGCCTATCTTTTTTCTAGCTCTATAATTTGAACCACCAGAATCCCTAGCGTTATTGTGGATTCATCAATTGAGCTGGTGTGGTGGTCTAGATCAGCGTTTCTATGAAGGATGAACTAATGGTCTCCGTGATTTTCTCTGTCTCGCTTGAGACATGAGATCCATCACTGGAGATTGTTTATAGCATAGTCCCGCCTTTCGTTGTGGGCTGTTTCACGGTCAAGGCCCTAGAAATCGGATTACTCATAGTTTCCAAAACGAAATGTGAAACATAGAGTGGAAGAACTCACCCAACTAAGTCAACTTAAAGCTTTGACGGCAACTTGATGGGTGGTGAGTTGGGTGAAGTTGCTAACAAATTTGACGGAATGCAAGTGTTTGATGTGTTTGAGGAAAAAGAATTTTGGGATGGAAAAGTTCCCTACCAAACATAAGAAATGTTCTACTAATCAGAAAAAAGAATTTTAAGGTTCACAAGCAGTGAATTGCATAAGAACCAAATGAATCATTCACTTGAGAGAAATCATCATGTATTATGAAA
Source organism: Psidium friedrichsthalianum (assembly GCA_019149425.1). Classification (NCBI taxonomy): domain Eukaryota; kingdom Viridiplantae; phylum Streptophyta; class Magnoliopsida; order Myrtales; family Myrtaceae; genus Psidium; species Psidium friedrichsthalianum. The sequence continues at coordinate 42,353 of JAGVVM010021187.1, read as the reverse complement.
TCAACACTATGCATGCATACAATTAAGAATGCACCTCTTTTTGAAACATAAAATTAGAAATGTCAAACTAGGAAATAATAAAACTTGAAAAATCAACTTAAATAAGAAAACTATACTTCAGCTTTTGGAAAGAGTCTTTATTCTTCAACTTACGAAAATTACTTATGGATTATTGTGGAGAAAATTACCAAAAAATCTTAAATCTATTGCACTTGTGTCAATTTAATCCTAAAACTATTTCAAGTTTTGTCAAAATCTACCCAGTCAATTTTGGCATGAATATCTTACGTGGACATCCATATAATCAAATCCTTTGCTACTGGGGGAATATAATCAAATCCTTCATGTTGGTGAATCCCTTGGCTACTAGTCCATCCTTATAACGCTCAATAAAACCATCTGCCTTGTACTTAATATTATTTACCCATTTGCAACTAATGGATTTTCGATGAGAGGGTAGAGGAATGATATCCCAAGTTTATTTCTTTTAGAGCTTGTAACTCATCCACCATTGCTTGTTGCAACGAGGATCCTGAATAGCCTCAATGTACGAGGACGACTCATGTCCCTTAGATTTTTTCACTAATGCAGCACATATGTTCAGGTGAAAGAAGAGCAAAGCTAACATAAGAGGAGACAGGATGATGGGGTCTAGATGATTCCAAGGTAGGACAAATATAATATGCTATCAATGTGGGCGAACAGTCGCACGGCTTGATCGTCAAGGACGAGGCGATGCAGCAAACGAAATATCCCTAAGTTCTTCAAAAGAGAAATTATCTGAAGGGATCATTGACTGAGAAGTTGCAGGATGCTCACATATTACCGTTTGTGGAGAGCTGGACGGCGCATTGTTCATGTCTGGGGAGCTTGGATGATTTTCTGGTACGTGGTGTGCCATGGGAGATGTCACATGGGGAATCATAACAATTTGTGATGGAAAAAAAAATTCATCACTTAAAAATGGACGGTGATCAATAGCCGAATCTAGCTGTTGATGTGAGGATAGCTCTTCTTGGAATGGAAAAATATCTTCACAAAAAAGTAACATCTATGCTGACAAAAAAACGTCCATTGAATGGATCGCATACCAAATATCCGTTTTGAAGAGCAGGATATCCCATAAATAGCATTTAAGGGCATGAGGACCCAATTTGTCCTGAGGGCCAACAGTAGAGACATAGCACAAGCACTCGAAGACGTAGAGGTGGCAGATATCCGGATCTTTCCCCAAAGAGCATTTTGAAAGGATTCCTTCCAATTTAGGGACCAGAGAAGGCATCGATTGATTAAGTAGGCTGCTGTGACACATAATCTCCCCAAAATATTTCTGGAATCGAAGCTTGATATTTAAGAGCATGAGCAACTCTAAGAAAGGACGATGTTTGGTTTTAAACTTCATTTTATTGAGGTGTATAGGTGCAAGAACTTTCATAAAGAACATTCACAATTGAAGAATTCATGAGCATTATCAGTTTGAATCTATTGTTACGGATTTGTGAAACTGATTTTTAGTCAATGCAAAGAAAATTCTTAAGATGTGAAAGAACTTGAGTTTTTGATTGCATAAGAAAAACCCAAGTTGCCCATGTATGATCATCCACGATTGTTAGAAAGAAAACGAGAACCATCGTGGTGCAGAGTCTGATAGGTCCCCAGATGTCCATGTGAAAAAGAGAAAAAGTTGTATTTGCACATGGTGCTTTGCGAAAAAGACAAACGTGATTGTTTAGCTAACGGACAGATAGGACAATTCGGGTGAGGAAAACAAACGCGATGGCCCAAACGCTGATGAGACAAAAAAAAAACACTATTATTAATGTTGGCATTACACAGGATGCCCTTATTCAAGTGGAATGAAACATCAAGATTTTTTAGGAGTGTGGCCCAAAAATAGAGTCCATTGTGATTTTTACCCAAGCTTATCAGTTTCCCAGTCGAAACGGCCTTAAAGAAACAAATGTCAGAATCGAAAATAACCAGATAGGAGTTATCTTCATAAAGTTTAGAGACATAAATGAGGTTAAATTGAAATTCAAGAAGATAAGCAAAACATTATCAGTATGATGGATGAACTAAGTGAATATTTCCAATCTTAGTGACAGAGGTGTCATCTCTATTTGGAAGATGTATAGAGGTTTTTTTTTTTTTTTTGTTGGGGGGAGGGGGGGGGGATTTTTTTAATATGAGGAAAAAAAATGTCATCGCAAATTATGTGATCACTAGCACCTAAATCAATAATTCATGCTCTGGCTTAAATAGGACTCATCAAGGAATAAGAAGTATCGACATAGCTAGTTCCAATTGCCTTAGAGCTCTCATAATTGCTGAAATTGGCCATTATTGATAGGATGGTTAATTTTCACGTGTGTTGTGATCGAGATATCACATTCCTTCATTTCTTTATTTGTCGACTTTCCGTGCAATTTCCAACAATTCTCCCGCGTATGATAAGGACATTTGTAATATTGCAAAATTTACCTTTTTCGTTTATTGGAATTTTGGGCATGCGATTTTGATGATGTGGCAGAGTTTTGGCCATTAGATCCCCTCCATATTGGCGCCAACGTGGTGTGATATGCCATCTGATCTGGGTTGCTGCAAGGATAAAAGATGAACCGTCCGATCTCGTGATAAAATCAACGGGCCGTTCATTTGAGTTGAGGGTTGCACGCATCCTGAGCCGTCTGATCGCGCGAACCAATATGGATCGAAAAGGGCCAACCCAGTCCAAATCCCAGATTGGATTTAGCGGTAAAGATGGGCCTCCCCCTAGTCCACCATTCTCGACATAGGCTCTTTCCACGGAACCCATCAATTGACTTATTTGGCCTTGAACTGGTTGAAATGGAACGAGCAACCCCTGAACATATATGGTCCCAGAGGAAATTGTCCTAGCATGGCCTAAACAAGCCCTGAATTGACTTGAGCAAGATCCGATCGTTCCTCAACGGATCGCGATTGGTCCTGTTCTCCTTGTCCGTCGAGTCTTGTTGAGACTTGTCGTCGCCATCGTGCGTTGAGTCTTGATTGTTGGAAAAAGACAGATCATGAGACGTTCCAGACTCTGTAGTTTGATTTCTCGGCATTATTCCCCCCCCCAAAAAAGAAAAAAAAAAAATTCACAGTCGAAGATTGAAATGCGGAAGCTATGTTGAGGAGGGATGCTCGGAACCATGTCAGAAAACTAAATGAAGAAAAGCAATTGGAATATCAAAGGGAGAACGAAAGAAGTAGTAGCCAAGAGTTGGAATTGCGTATTACTGTTCCCTGCATAAATTGCCCGATTACTGCTCTATTATATAATACATGAGGTCTAACTAAGTAAGGGAAGAAATATACAGAATAAAGGGAAAAAAGAAATTCTCAGTACACAATATTCTGATTACCTATGAGCCAATTAGGATCATTAAAATCAATCAGAGGCAATAATATCTTCAACAATTAGTAATTTCTATATCTTTATAGACAATGTTTTTCGCCTTTCATAGCTCTTCCAATCGAATCAAAAGCCTCAAGTCCAGGAAAAGAGAACCGATGTGTCAAACCCTAGAAATAGAAGAGTTCGAGCTGTAAAAGCAAGCCACCTCGAAGACTATTTTTCACGCGTCATAGCTCTTCCAATCGAAAACACTTTCGTACGCGACGTCAAATCAAAAACGCGGCCAAGTCCAAGAAAGGAGAACCCCGTGCCAAACCCTAGAAGACGCTCCGAGACCCATAGCCATAGGACTTTTGTTCACCGACGAAGTGACGGCAAAACGAGCCAGTTTCGTTGAATGGGAAAGAAGCTCCGTGTTTGGGAATCTCGCTAGCCCTCTTGGTAGCGTTTGCGCGATCCATCTGTCGGGAAAACTGTCGTTTTCCTCGTCGCTATTGCTCCTCCCCTGCTACTTGTCAAAACTTACCCGCTGTGATTTCTTTCTGTTTTTTTTTACGGAGAAAATTATCCAAAAAATCGTAAATTTATTACATTTTATTAATACAATTTAATTTTTTTTTATTTTACCAATTAAGTTTTATATTTTTTTGGCCTCGCGATGCTCTGGATGAGGGTTGGGAGGCCCTTGTATAGCCACAGTAAGGGGAAAAAAAACAAAGAAACGAAAAGAAAAGAACAAAAGAGGAAAATAAAATGTAAATAAAAATTGGAAAAAAAATTAAGATATTTTCAATAATTGACCACGTCGGTATTTCCAACCAAAATTAATCAAATGAACTCAATTAAGAAAATATGAAAAAGATTTTGAGACTCAGTTGGCAAAATTAAAAGGTTTAGGCTTGACTTGTAAAATATAATAGGTTTAAAATTTTTTGAAACAATTTTTTCTTTTTGGATGAAATCAAGGAGTACATATATAAAGTCCGGTCAATAATTTGTCGTGAATGTTTTTCAACATATACAATTGAAGATTACTTTGGACAATCCCCGGTTCCTACATGCATAATTAGTTGCTTTTGACCAAATTAAGAAGTTCACTCATGGTATCATCTGATAAATAAACGAGAATATTAGAGAGTTAATAAACTGATTAAATAATGATATAAACTCTGCTTGAAAATATATGAACATTTTTATTGGTAACATTGCCAAAAGAGTCATAAACCTATGGCATTGTATCAGTTTAATCCTAAATATTTTCCATTTATGCTAATTCAGTCCATCTAATCAATTTTAACCTGCCTGACATTGACATGAATGCCAGCCGAAAGCTAACATGGAATTTTTTTAATAATATATAATATTTCCAAATGTTTTCCCTTTATTTTTCTTTCTCTTACCCATTTTTTTTTTTTGCTCCTTCTTCCTCCAGCTAATCGTCAACGAAGCTCGTCCTATCAGCCACTAGAGAGGCTAGCCTCACCATGGCAAGGTCGAACAACCCTCGACCTCGACCTACCGCCGATGGTGAGCCTTGCCCCAGCAAGGTCGGGCGACCCTTGACCTCAACCCTACCGTCGATGGCAAGCCTTACCACCATTGATGGTGAGCTCAAGCTAGCCGACCTCACCAGTCTTAGGGGGACGGGCCTTGCCTTTGGCTAGTCACTAGCGGCAACTAGATGGAGAAAAAAGGCAGCTTTAAAAAATGAAAAGGAAAAATATTAAAATATTATTAAAAATTTGTTCATGATAGCGCCGAGGTGTCACATCAGCTTCAGTCATGTCCATCAACACCGGCCGATTAGAGTTGGTTGAATTGGCTGAATTAATACAAATACACAAGGTTTAAAACTTAATTGGCATAATTGTAATAAGTTTAAGAATTTTTGATAATTTTTTTCATTTTTAATTTGACATATGCAACCGATGATACACTTGATACTTGGCAGAGACAAACTTGAAGAAAGAGCACAAAGTACTAAAATGCATAGGCTCATTTATTTCCATTGCATGCTGTTCTACAGGCCTAACATCATCCACGACTCAGAAAAAAACCTAGAGGAAAATATTCATGATGTATGCCACAAAATGAGGCAATTGAAGTATACTTCGAACATGGACAATCATCTTTTCTCTGAAACAACTACACCAATGACTTATTTGACTATGGATGTCCTAACATACTTGACTAGGAAGATCATCAGGATTTAAAAAATTTAACAAGAAAGGACATTTCTTCGGATTTGATCTCACTGCTATCCGAAATTTAAAATCCAACATCACTAGATAATACTGTTCAATTGGATTTCGGTCAACCAATCAAGTACACGCGCTGTGCTTCCTGACCATGTACAACACAAGCCATCGTGGTCATGACCGATAGAGTGAAGACAACCAAGCCAAACACATGATCGAAACACTCCATCGACGCCTCACCCAATTCTTGGACAAAGGAAAGAACGGATCACGACTATTCCTTAGACTCATCGTTCCCTCATCTACTCATAGCTTCGACACGATGGTTATATCATCAAACAGACAGAGAAGGAACGAGCAGAGAGGGAGACTCTTACGAAGCCAACATGATCAACGAAAAGTACGAAGAGACCAAAAAATAAATAATGGAAAACGAAGGGGAAAAGAGGGTCTCATCCTCCAGTATACATGTCATGCTCTGATAAAACATTAAAGGAACAGAAATATATTTGCAAGCACCACCACTATTGCATCGAGCACGAGCTGTGAGAGTTCGCCTGGGTTGTCGCCAGCGAGTTTTGGCTCCGTCGACGCTTCCCTCATTTGCAAAATGAGAATAACAAGGGAATTTCATGAATATAAACTTATATATGCGAATTGAGGATTTTTGTATAATTGAATAACATCACAAGTTTGGCCTTTTTTTTATATTTTAACAGACTTGAGAATTTCGAACAAAAAAAAAATCAGCCTTGAGAAATAAAGTGAAATATAAGAATTAAAGAATTTCTATATAATTTGTTGTATCTAGATATGAGTACATGGAGCCACTTTATCAGAAGACTATAACTAAGTTAATAAGGTAAATATTATATCAAATATTATGAATCTACGCTATGCACTATCAAATGAGAAATATGCATAATAAAGTAATGATTTTACGATTTGTTTTGGTTTTGAAAAATGCCGAACCAAATCAAGCCATAAGATACTATTTAGTTTGCAATAAAAAATTCACCTTGACCCAAAACACTAATATTGACCTCTTTCCTTGAGGTTGATATTTACAACTAGAATAAAACTAAACAAGATAAAAAGATCATCACACCTAATCTCAGCTCCTTCATACTCACTATCCAACTTCATTATATTATTATGTCCCTTAATCAAGAACCGTCACTTTACTACCGTTATTATAAATACTATGTTATTATTAAATTATGTCTCCAATTTGAACTCGTGTATGATATGCTTACTTTGAATTTAATTTTGAAGAAAATAACTTCTGCCACTACAAGACGAAAAAGAGGGGCACACTTATTTTAGAAAAAATTACCAAAAAAATTCTAAAATCTATTACAATTGTACTAATTCAATCCTAAGCCTTTTTATTTTTGCCAAGTTAGTCATAGACCTTTTATAATTATGTCAATTCAGCCCATTCGACGAATTTTGATATGGACGCCGACAAGCAAGTAACCTAATAATTTAATTTTTATCCTTTTCTTATTTTTTCCTTCACCTTCCTCTTCCTTGTTCTTCCGCTTTAACTTCACCAATTCACCAACCCCTTCCCTATTCTTCGACTTCAATTTCACCAATTCATTGAAGGAGAAGAAGAAGAAGAAACCAAACCAACTAAACTAGACCCCACGCACCTCCATTGCCTCCGCCTTTGCCCCGCCCCCGCACCTCCTCACCGTAGTCACTGCCGCTCCTCTGCCGTGGGTCTACGTGTCCAAGGGCAGCTACGTCGATCCATGTCACGCTTGGCTACATATTTGCCGGGCCTCAGCGAGGCTCTATAAGGCTTGACCTTGCGAGATTTGGGCTGGTGAGGTCAGCCTTTACATGGCCATGGCGAGGCTCAGCTCTTTCGACTTGATCGTGGCGAGGCCAATGAGAGCCTCGCTGGTCATCCTCTAGCAGGTTACCGGCTTGGTGATTGGCTGGAGGTAGATTGGGGAAGGGGAAGCTAAAGTGAAGGGGAAAAAAAATAAAAGATTCATAAAAATTATTAAAATATCATATCGGTGGTTGGCTGGCGTTCATGTTAGTGCCGCCCTGTCAAAATTTACTGGATGGATTAAATTGGTATAATTATAATAGATTTAAGATTTTTTTGTAATTGTTTTTTATTTTAGGGTTAATACCACGAAAAACCCAAAACTGGTACGCCTGTGACAAATTTACCCCAAATTATTTTTTTAATCACGAAAAAACCCCAAACTGGTACACATGTGATAAATTTACCCCAAAATTATTTTTTTAACCTCAAAAAACCCCAAACTGGTACATTTTGTGACAAATTTACCCCAAACTGATATATTTGCGACGAATTTACCCTCCATTAATTTTCGTTAAATTTAACGTTAAATTACTTAGTTGGATGGCATGTGGCACTTCACGGGTACACCAGTTTAGGATTTTTACCCTCTGTTTACCACAGGTTTATCAATTTATGTTTTTTCATGGTACTGGTCCAATTTAATAAAGGATAAATTTGTCATAGGTATAATAGTTTGGGGTTTTTCGTGGTAAAAAATATTAGTTTTGGGTAAATTTGTCACAAATGTACCAGTTTGGGGTTTTTCATGGTAAAAAAAATAGTTTATGGTAAGTTTATACAGGTGTACCAGTTTGGAGTTTTTCGTGGTAAAAAAAAATAGTTTGGGGTAAATTTGTCACAGGTATACCAGTTTGGGATTTTTCGTGGTCAAAAAAATAATTTGGGATAAAATTGTCACGGCGGTACTAGTTTGGATTTTCGTGGTATTAACTCTTTTATTTATTATTTCTCCGTATGCACGGCGAAAGCAGATAGTACGGAACTCTGTTTGGATGAAAAAAGGATATTTTGTGGGGCCCATGAAGAAATTATAGGAAAGAAGATTTTCTTTTTTTTTTTTTTTGGTCGGAAATAGGAAAGAAGATAAAGAAGGCGTTTTGCTCTGCTTTTCTTCCCTGGCAATGCCGAAAAGATAAAGAGGAAAAGAGGACTTAGTGGGCCCTGCCCTCTTTTCTTAGCAGCCACGTGAATAGGCGTGCCCGTACAAGTTGATGGGGCCGACCCGTAAGCTCTTGACGCAGCCACACAAAGACGAACGCAAAGCAAAGGAGACGTACGTTTGTGTTGTCAGCCACACAAAGACGAACTCACTTTTTCAACACGACTTAAATTATCGCAAAGGAAAAGATGAGAGACACGTGGGACACTCGACAATTATTTTGAGTTGACGTTTAAAAGGTAAATGATTTCATTGATTTTTCTTTTCGATTGTCCATGTTAATGTTTTGTCTAAAGTAAATTAAGATTTTGGCCATTTATAGTCTAGTGGGGCCGTGAGGTATTTTAACTGAATGCATGGATTTTATGAAATTTGAGGTTGAAGTGGCTATCGAGTTTGCTTTAATTTATAGAAAAGCTACAAATAATTGTGAGTACCACGTGGGTGGGCATAAAGTAAGAATCTTACCAGATTTGTGTCAAATTAATGATTTGTTGTGACTTATCGGATAGAGAATCGACACATCAAATTTGCACTAAAAGTAAAGATATTAACCCATGCGAGTAAAATAGTTAAAATGAGTATTCGTTTAGTTAACATTCATAAATAACCTTTTACACAAGTACATTTCCGCCGTCTCTCTCTCTCTCTCTCCATTAAAGCACGACTCCGTGTGTTACAATCAATTTCAGTCAAGATTACCAAAAAGAAAAAATCCAGAGTTGAAACAAATCATAAAGTTGAATATTGTTAAACAAACCTTTTTCCCCTAAAATCTGAGCTATTTAGCAAAGGGGGTATATAGTCACTAATGTTCATTATAACCACGTATACAAGCGATCGGGGAATCACATGTAAAACTCCACCTCACATGATGAGCCGCTCATTTTCATGCGCCGGACTCGGCTCAGTTATCATCAGATGGGCACGGCTCCTATTTCGCGCGATCAGATCATTAGAAAAGTCTTATTCCCAACGGGAGTAAAAGCCGTGGAGAACTAATCGTGATTATAACTTACGTGGAATTAGGAGGCGGCCGTTAGTCCAAGTGACCATTTTTACCATGACCTTCGATTACTTATTGTGGAAACCTAAACTGCCTTTGTTTTGCTCTCCCTGTTTTTTTTTTTTTTAATTATTCTTTTTTTGTAATCGTTCACTTTTTGTCACGTTGAGAGAGAGAGAGAGAGAGAGAGAGATTGGTCGGTGGCTTAGAGATATGATCACGCACATGATGACCACTTTAACCACGAAAAGCAGCCAATGATGGTCGGATGTGGGCTACCCCAAGTCGCATTCTGTCGCGTGAATGTTGCAGTACTCAAGCATTGGGAAAATTAACCTTTTTTTTCTGAAAAAAAAAATCTCCGAGGAATTTTCATGATATTTCATTTTCAGGCTCAGCATAAATCATTTTAGTTCATTCACTAGTACAATCCATCCTAATAAAAGAGATTTGCTCGACATCAAGCGAGATCACAACAAGATGATGGAAAGTTGATGATTAGCTGGACTAATCACAGATCAACAACACGAACTGCAAAATCACATAGTTTTTTCAATCAATCGAAGAGGAAATCTTGCCCCAAAAAAAGAAAAAAAAATTGGAAGAAAACGACGAGTCGACCGGAGTAGTGTCAATAAAAATTGAAACAAAAATAATATATGATTGCTTGCTAACTCACAACCATATGATTTCTTCGTGATATACTCTTCCACAATGGCTCAAACATTTATTACGATGCCCAATACAGGGCCCCTCAGCTCCACCTCTACACTGTACCATTAGAAGCATCCTTTTAATGCTAACAAAGTGATGGTATTAAGCAACTCTAATTTAAGTTGATAATTGTATGTAACAGTTCACAAAGTCAAAGTGTTAGTAAGTTATGCAACTAAATTTGTTTTTAATTTAGTACAAAAACTCATGTTGCAAGCTGTAAAAATAATTAGTAATTTAATAAAAGTGTTATAAGTTACTAACAAATTATTTGAAAAAAGAAATAATATTCTTCTTTATCTATTAGCTTTTTGACACTCAACTATGCTTATTGAAATATTTTTCATATTGGATAAAGATGAATAATTATAAGAAAGTCCTAAAATTATTATGCAAATACTAATTTAATCTTAAATTTTGAATTTGGCAAATTTAGTCCACAAACCTTCTAACAATTTAGTGAATTTTGGCCGGAAATCATGACGTAGATGTCGTTCATCTTACATGGCATGATCGATACTAACGTGCATAAATTTTTACAAATTGTTAAAATTCTTTTTGAATTTTTTCCTTTACTTTTTTCTCTCTTTTTTTTTTTTTAATTTTCTCTCCATCAACCCTTGGCCTTAGCGATGGCCAATGGAGGTCGCCGGCTATATAGAAAGGAGTTGCAGCTCTTGCCCAAAGCCTAGCTAGCCACAATGAGGGCTTTGGGCTATGATTGCTAACCCACAATTTAAAACAAAAAAGAAAGAAAAGGAAAGAAAAGAAAATACAAACAAACAATTTACATCAAGAAAAATACGAATATTGTCCACACTAGCGTTTGCTATTCTACATCCACTTCAATAATTTCTGGGTAAAATTGACCAAAAGACTATATTGACAAACCATCAAAAGTTTCAGGGCTAAATCGATCAAATTAAAAAAATTTAAATCTTAATTGATAGCTTTATGGTAGGTTTAAGATTTTTTAGATAATTCTTTGAATAGAGAAATTGCCATGTTTCATTTTTAACTTTCAACTCACATTTTTAGAGAGAACCAGCTTCTGACACTGAAATGACAAGCAAAAACCACATGTGAGGTTTGGAAATCAAAACTAACATCATAACAAGAGCCATGAGTAGAATGAAGAGAAAAAGGGGGCAGGAACAAAACAGAAAGTGTAAACAAAATAATGGGCCTTACCCGACCTCTCCACCCATTCCCATCCAAGAACATGAAACACCCCCACCCCTTCGTTTTTTCCCCCTCTTTTTGATTGATGGGTTTGGTAAATTTCCAATCTTACTGTTTGAGTTCATTTCTTTTAGGGTTAATATTATAAAAAAAAATTCAAAATGATATACATATGATAAATTTATCATAAACTAATTTTTTGATCATCAAAAATCGCAAACTGGTACACCTACGATAAATTTACCCTTAATTAATTTCTATTAAATGGGTTAGTATCACAAAAAATTCTAAACTAAATAGTAGTGACAAATTGAGGATAAAATTCCTAAACTAGTAAACTCGTCACCGTAAGCATAAGACATCTAACTCAACAATTTGATGGTAACCTTTAACAAAAATTAATGGAGAAATAAATTAGTCATAAATATACCAGTTTGAAATTTTTAGTGATAAAAAATTAATTTAGATATCTTTATCATAAATATATCAATTTGAAATTTTTTTTTCCATCAACTCTTTCTTTTAAGTAGCCTTTTTTTTTGGGGGTCTGGGTATTTTTGTCCTTGTTCAACACATTCTGACATGGGTATCTCGTGCCCTCTAAAGCTCGAGAAATTATGTTGGAGGTGGCTTGCCCGCAAGAGTCGTGAGCAGAAGGGGCTTTCATCCCTGCATCGAACTGTCTTTGGCCCCCGTGAAGTGCCCCCTCGAGCAGGAGGTCATGAAACTTAGTTTTGAGCGACGACGTGGCAGCTCTTGCCGGAGTTGCGCCGCCCAATTTGCCGTCCGTTTGCCTCTGGATCATCAAGTTCTCAAGAGCAAAAGAGACTTGCATTGATATGTACTGCTGATGCGCACAGGAATAGGGAAAAAAAAAACGCAAGTTTATTAGGGTTTTTGGTAAGTCATATGACAATAATTGAGGATTCAATCTATGTCACTTTGCACTTGGGATGGCGACTTTGTAACCAAATAATAATGTCTAAGATTCTTGTGCTTTATGCTGTCTATTCCACCATGGAAACCAATGAAGAAGAAACTAGAATTAATCAAAGACTAATATGATCCAAATCCACATTGCCAATCAAATCACGCACATATAATTTATTGAAAAATGCTTTCTTGACAATGCTGTCAAAGAAGATACAATCTTAACTGTATATACTCACGAATCATCACCATGTGTTCTGCATAAAACACTCATTAATTAGAATAGTATGAGGTCAAAAATAACTGACAGTACTGTCAGACTATCATGCTGGTAGCTTTCATTATTTTTCGCTAAATGAACGAAGCTTTATATTCTATATATTTTTTTAGAGGTAAGTGTGGGATATGGTAGGGAGATGAGGCCTAATTTGCACCATTTAATTCGTCTAATTTCCTCTTGAATGGTTGTTTTGCAACATACTTGATGGTCAATCCATAAAATATCCATTCCGCACACCAAGCAAAGCATCGAAAGGTGTTATGGATCGGTTTTACCTGCTGTGCTTTTCATGTTCCTGTTGCAGTTCGGACTATGAGCTAGTGTAATTTGTTTTGATGATGGAAGGTAAAACCCGTGCATGATCATCTATTTATTGTAAAGATTCGGCACACGCCCACAAGAAATAGAGCGTAAACACGAGAAATGATAAAGAAAAATCGAGACACAATATTTATCATGGTCCATTCTTAAATTAGGATTACATTTTACATATGATTTTCACTGTAATTAGTATTTTTCATCATTCTGTTATAACTTTTAAAAGTGAAATATATTATATATAAGTAAAATTATCATAAAATATGGGTTCATCTACGAAAACTTTTGGCACTGCCACCGTTGAGACCCTTGTTGAAAAACTCCACCCAGCCACCCCCGCACCCACGTCCTAACATTTACATCGCAATCAATGCCGCTCAGTGAACGCCCAATAATGCAAGTGACCTAGTGACATAATGCTGCGGACGTCATGAATTGGACACGAAAATGGGCCTAATTTCATAAAAAAAATCTCAACTTTAAATTTCAATTCTATCCTTAACTTTTTTTTTTCTCAAGAAAAACCTCTAACTTTTCTTGTAGGTCCAAATCTGTCCTGCCGTTAACATACTGTCCAAGTTGCCGTTATCTGACTGGCATCTACGTTAGGTGCCCCGTCACGCATCAAAAGGAAAAATAAAAACTGAAGGGGAAAAAAAAAAAAAAGGAGAACTCTCAAACTCTTCATCGCATTACTGTTCATTCTGTTCAGCCTCGTCTCTCGTTGGCGTCTCCTTCCTCTGCCAGCCGTTACCTCACAACCCTGAAGCCTCGGTCAAGAAAAGATTAAAGAGATGCAGCCATGGCCGCTCGAGCTTCAGGTTCGCACGGCGGCAATGGCCGCTGAAGTTTTGAGCCACGAAGCTCGCGGCTGCCGCAGCCGCTAGAGATTTGGGTGCGATGCCTCGATGGACATTACCACCGCCAGCTCCAAAATAATTTTGGTTTGTCTTCAATAACCTAAAGGCCCCTCTTCTAGTCATCGCTCCCCCAATCTCTCCCCGAGCTCGTCCCCATCTCTGTTTGCAGTACCTCAACAAATCACTAGTACTTGTAATAAATCTCACGGACAAGTGATTCCCTCGGCTTGTTTTGATTTTTTGCTGCGAAAGAATCGACATTGACTTTTCGCCATTTTTCTACTTGCAATGCCTCCAGTGGTCACCTGCAGCTGTTCAAGCTCCCGCGTCATCACGGAGCGCCGAAGGTGCTCTGTTTCGCCCTGTTTTACTGCCAAAAGAGCCTGAAGTGTTTCGTGCTCGTTCAGTATTCTTTCGCCGGTGCCGATCACCAATAACGACCCCTCCCGCACCTTAGTTACCTAGTTTAAGCCTTGTCCGTAGTCAACGTCTCTACGCTTTGCCCCTTTTGTTCAACAAGCAAACAGAGATGGAGACGAGCACAGGGAGAGATGGAAGGGCGATGGCCAGAAGAGGGGCCTTGCGGTTATTGAAGATAACCTAAAATTGATTTGAAGCTCGCGGTGGTCATGGCCCGTCGAGCTTCAGGCTCGGGCGGCGGCAATGGACACCGTGAGCTTAGAGCTTAAGCGGCCATGGCTGCATCTCTTTCAGTTTTTCTTGACGAAGGGCGCACCGTTCTGAGGGCAACGGCTGGCATAAGAGTGAGAGGCCAAGAAGGGACGAGGACGAAGGCAGTGAAAAGTAACGCGATGAAGAGTTTTCTTTATTTTTTTCTTTCTCAGCTTTCTTTTTTCTTTTCCTTTTAGGACGTCTGACGCGGCATTCAAAATAATAGCTACTTGGAAGGCATTTTAACGGCTGGGTAGATTTGGACCCGAACAAAGTCGAAGGTTTTTTCTTGAGACAAAACAAAATTGAGGATAAAATTGGACTAGACATGAAGTTTTGGAGTTTTTTTTTTTTTATTTAATGGATTAGGCCCCGAAAATGACAGCAGACTGACGTAGGAACCCTTCACGTTTCGCTATTTAAAGTAGGCGAGCCGGTGCAGGAAGCAGCAGTTCATCTTCTCAAAGCTCAAGAAACATGGCGGAGCAGGTGCGAAACCCGCGTTTACTTCGGCTCGCCTCTCCATCCCATCGATCTCCTCGATCTCTGCTATTCGATCCTCTCCCTGTTCTTCTCATCTGGATTTTCAAAACTGGCTTCTTGATGGTCAATCCATATAATGTTTTAGCTCATTTTGTTGCGCCTGCGTTCAATGCGATAGGTCACGAAGATGGTGATCAAAGTGGATCTTCAGTGCTGTCGCTGCTACAAGAAGATCAAGAAAATTCTGTGCGAGATCCCTGGTGAGTCCCTCGCCTTTCCTTCAATTGATTAATCTGCGTGCTTATCGATTACTCTCAACGCTCGATGAATAACAGATATGCGCATCAGTTCTCTTTCTTCCCTTTCCTCTTTCTCAAAAGTTATTCATCATTATAGCACGAAGTGTTCGTAATCGTGGAGCTGATGAAGCTTTGCGAACGCAGAAGTAAAAGATCGAATCTTCGACGAGAACAAAACACGGTGACCATCACAGTGGTGTGCTGCTGTCCCGAGAAGGTCCGGCAAAAGATTTATCGCAAGGGAGGAGATATCATTTGTTGCATCAAGATTATAATCCCCACAGAGGATAAACCCACTCAAACTAAGCTCCAGATACAAAGGATCAATCCACTCAAACTAAGGCTCCAGCTAAAAAGGATGATCCACTCAAACTAAGGCTCCAGAAACAAAGGATGAATCCACTCAAACTCCAAAACCATGTCCCGAAAAACAGTGTACTCCTATGGCGGTAACAGGTTACCCGTCGTATGGGATAGGGTGGGGGTCCATTTGTCCCCCATGCCATAATCGAGGTTGTAGTTGGGTTCTGTCCGTGCAACTGCCACTGCGGGAAGCCACCAATGTGCGACGATGGATTTGAGGCCACCGATGTGCCCTGATGGGTGTGGGAGTCCGGCCCCCGAGTGCAGATGCTGGAGACCTAGTCACTCGAGGTGCTGCGACCGATGCAACCATGGAAACGCCTCTCCGTCATGGACCCCGCCTGCACGTTGTGCGGTGGAAGGCTACGAGTGTGAAACTTTCTGGCGCTTGTGTTAAGGAGAGCTCCGTGGTATTTGTAGTGCTGAAACGAGGTTTTCATTCCTCGAGAGTCACGTTTCATATGGAGAGGAGCTCAGGTATACAGTATCTTCCGTTAGATGTACCTGACCGTCGTTGGATCTTGATTATGTCTACGCATAAGGATAAGTTGAATTATGCTTTACTAAAGGTTTTCAACTTATTAGACTTTGTATTACCTTTCACCTATTTAGTCTTCAATTTTTTGCTGATTTGACACTGTAATAACGATATTTATGAAACATCACCAGATAAAGATGTTCTGTGGTTGTGGTCGTTCCACTTCCCATCGACCTTCCACCAGAAAACAATAATGCTAGAATTGACAAGGCCTCACGGTTCATGTGCTACTCCATCACTACCTTGTCCAAATCAATCTCCATTACAGATTTCTGATTTATTCTCTCATTCCATTTTTTCCAACGACAGCTGAATTCTCCTCTAGTTTCACCTATAATCATGTCCTTCTGCCGAGTAAGACAGGCCATCCACCGCGCGTTTAGTTCAAGGGCCTTTGGATTAGAGGGGAAACATCGACCCATCCATTGGGATGTGATCAAAGTTGTCCCGCTCAATGAGTGTGTCGATTGCTATTTCTCTACATGCCACTTTGTGGATCTTGTCGGGCTGAAAAAATAGATGATGGTGTTCATTTGATGAGTTTGCAAAGCCTAGTCTGCGATGTCACTTCATCATTCTAGGGATCCAAAAGACATCCAAATGATTTAATAGTTGGAAGTATTTTTCGGTTAGAAATAATGAATCTCCTAATTATGTGCAATTCAAATAATTTTTTTCAATAAGGAACGTGATTTGTTAAACCTCGCCTAGATAATATTTTAGGGTGATAGAGATAGCCGGGTCGGGCCCAAACTCTTGCCTCATCACTGAGGTCGGGCCATGAAAACGTGGTCTAGACACACATGTTCCGGTCTCACATTGTTGAAGCCTGGTAGGAGAAAAAAGGAACATCGAAGAAGACTCGCCAAAGCAAAGGAATCCACCAAGTCAAAGAAGGCTTAAGTGATCTGGGTTGAATGAACCACGAGTCTTCACAATGTCCTTCATGCGTAAATTTGGACTTTTTCTCTATTTTTAACATAAAATATATAATAAGAAAGATTTTAACAGGATCTCATGCTCTTATACCGTAAAATTTTGAGACCACTAACAACTATTCTAAAATTTTATGATGTCTAAAGGCATGATTTGATAATTAAAGAATCTAATTGAATCACACTATTGAATCAACAATGTTGTTCCATAATTTTGCATGTCTAAAAAGTTACTTTATCTTTCAATTTAAGCACCAACAGACTCACCCTTGATTATCAAAATTAGAGAGGCTTAATTGAGGATTCCATTTGAGAATCCTAGTATAAATGAGGTCAAATCTCTAAGAAAAGGGATCCTCGTCCCACCTCTAGAGGGTGAAGAGGCATTTTTTTTAAAAAAAAATGGGTGTTAAGTATAAAGAACTCCCATGAAACTTCGATTATCACGATGGGACCACAATAACATGATCTTCCTAACCATATAAAAAAGATGCTTAAGGTGTAAAGTTTTTATCGTTGAGGATGTATTTCACTTTGCAAATACATTAATGAGCTTCCAAGGCAAATGAGATTTTATTCCTCATCATCAAACTATGCGAACATGTCGGATAACAAAATTGGGGCAGAATGTAAAATTCCTGACCAATCCAAACAATTAGTAAAGTGCCATAATACATGCTCTGCCACCTTATTGGACTTTGGGGACTTACGACGAAGTTCTTGGAGGAAAAAGGTATCTCACAGTCCTTCGTGAACCTCGAGTTAATCAACTTCAAAGTGTAATCAAATTCTGGCTCACACCTAGGAAAGACATTCTAATTGGCCCAGGATAGAAGCATATGCCCAACAGTGATGGGTGGTATTCTAGCTGTCCAAGAAGAAAATGGGTTCTGTCAGTCCAAAACCTTATTGGCATTGGGAAAAGCATAATCATAAATTTTTGATTGCCAATACCATGAAAGAGGACTCTCTTAATTTGGTTTCTAGTTGAATCATGTGTCTTGATTAGCCTATTATTCTATTACATCTCAGTTAAAAGTGTGATTGCCAGCATTGTGAAAGAGAAGACCTTTGGGGAATTGATGAATACCCTGTCGAATGGATACAAGAAGTCCTCAATCATTAACAGGTCTACTTCATATGATGTCTGTTTCACCAAGCATAGGCGAATGTGCGACCGCTACTAAACCTATCAATGAATTTGATGTCATCGTTTGTCACCATGAGTCCAGTTAAAAATGACTTTAATGATAAGGTATGTACTTTGACTCTATTCTTCTCATTGCTTGATTGTTGGAATGCTACTGTTATTGCGTTAGTAATTGCTATGAGTCTAGAAGCTTGGTGTTTGATGAGGTCTACTATTTGATTCTAATAATGACATCTCGCCCCCAAGCCAGATCGCCAACTCAAAATCGATGAGCTTCAAGTTGTTGCGCCAGATTGAGTAGGACGTTGTTGGTCTTCACGTTGCGGTGAACAACTAGGAGCTGTTGGCAGTGCACTCATTTAACAAAATGGCAGGTCTCGGCATGGAGATGGGGCCATGGGCAATGAGGTCGAAGAGGGTGTGGTGGTCGTAGAGCTTGAGGACAAGGGACAGGCGGTTCATAGAGTCGAAGGCATCAACGATGTGGATGATGTGAGGGTAGGGGAGAGAGTGCAAGCAAAGAAGTAGTGAGGACTAATAATGGGTCTCATCTATACATGTGACGATCACTTAATGGAGTGGTCTACTACTAACATAGTAAGATAGAACCTACCTAATATTTTATTAATGACTCTCCATTTGATAGAAGATGACATCGACCAAGTTTTAAAAGTCAATTATTAAGACTATTTGTTTCTCAAAAAATGCATATTTGCAAAATATTTTTCTTAAAATCGATTGTATCACGTAAAATAATTACATAATAAAAATATTTTCATTACCGACAATAATGTATATCTAAGGATTTCGCCGACAATGAAAACTTTTTTATTCACTCAATTTTTTAAGCAATACATGCAATATTTTTAGGATAACATTTTTTCAATAATTAAATTTCACAAAACAAATGAAACTCAAGCTAAATTAAAACTTCAAAAATAACATTGGATAATGAGGAAATATTCATATTATCAATGTCATAATTATTATTTTTTTAGTTAACAAGTGCTCGGATGCTCGTTAACAACGTTATTTATAAAAATAAAAAAAAAAGCAAGGGGTAATTTTGAAAAGATTTTTTCTATAGAAATTAATGTATTTACCCTAGGAAAAATGTTGTTTCAAGGAAATTTTTTTCCTGGTATTAATTTTCTGAACTTTCATCTGTTTGGTTCATTGGAAAATGATTCAGTCAATGGAAAACACTTTCCAGTAAATGGAAAGTTTATATACAAAATCAGAAAAGTGAATTTCCTAATCTAAAGAGATGAAAACACTTTTCAAAATTACTCTTTTTAATTTCTTAATTAATATTGTATTTTAATGTTTTAAAATTATTTTCTATTCCTTTCTTTCTTTCTTTTTTTCTTATTTTTTCCTCCTCCCTCACTGCGATTGGCCGCGGTGGCCACTAGTGAGCCTTGCCCTAGGCTTGTGAGCCCGAGGCCATTGGATTCGCGGCCTCAAGGCTTGCCAGCTACCTAGGGCAGATTTTGTGAGCCTCCAGCTCGCCTTCCATTGGTGAGCTTGAGCTTGCAAACTTGGTGGGCAAGTTTCAGTGAATTTTGATTTAGGAAAGGCAATCATTGAAGATATCTTGGGTATAATTTATAATCCTTGTCTATTTTGGATGATTGCTATCCATCGCTTAGATGTGAGTATTTGATTGGAAATTCGTATATTTTTACATATCTTGCCAATTTTGATTGGTTTGTAATTGAATGTCAAGAACTTTTGTGAATCTTTGATTGAAAATTCAAAATTTTTGCTATCTATCAAGGCTCGAACACTTCGAGTTTCCACTTTGTCATGCTATGGTCCACTCGACCTCGTATGCCGCCAATCGCTTAGGCGTCGTGCCCCAACCAAGTCTGAGTGAGCCATAGCATGGTCGTACATGGCTCTATGTTGTTCGATCTTTGATCGACAAGCATAATCCACAAGATTGTTTGAATTTTAAATTAAGAAAGTGGTTTTGCAAGATAAGATAAAAAAAAATTCTAATCTTTTGTTCATTTCTTGTCATGGATTGTTTGCATTTTTGCACATTTGAATTGACTTGATTAAACATGTCTTTGGGAATTATCTAGAATATTGTTTAAAATCTCATGAGATAATTGCCTATTTTTTAATAAAAAAAAGATGTAAACTTTGGCGGATAGGGTAAGTGGCCCTTCAATTTTTGGACATCCCTTTGATTTTCGAAATTCATTGAACCCTTGCGGATGATGCTTGCTTTGATTCTTAGCATGTCTATTTATTTCTGCATTTTGTGTTACATCCCGAACCCGACGGACACGCAATATCCCGTCTCCTGTCAATTCAAATGTCGCCTAGCCGATATTAACGACGGCTCAGGACTCATCGCAGGCCAAACGACGACCACTAGATTCGCAACAACGGAGAGCACACAACCCCAGACAGTAATACATACATGGTAGAGAAATACATAAAATTGAATATACATAGCACGACATATAACAGTAGAGGTTCAATACAATGTAAGGGGGGAAAAACTACGACACAACGTAAGGGGGGAAAAACTATCATCTGAACCTCAAAAACATAAGTCGGCCAATAACAAAAAGGGAATATACCAAACCAAAAAGTCACTAGATTCCATCTAAGTATCATCAGGGACTGCTCGTACTCGGATGAGGGAAGCTTATCTGGATTAGACTCCTCGGATATCGAGAATCTAGGCTCGCTATCTGCCTGCTCAATAAACACGTCATCTGCTCTATCTATCTCTATCACTATGTCCCTATCTGCGTCTAGTACCTCCATAGGCTCGTGGTCTACGACTTCGCCTCCAAAAGTGGCCACATTCATCAGGCCTATCGGCCCCATCCAAAAGACTAGTACATCTAAACCCTGCAGAGGACCCTACCACTACTCCTGATCTCTCCGGTTAAACCACCCCTCATATTTATGAGGGATCAAAACGTCATATCCCTCGTTGACCCAAAAAGTGCAGTTATACCTCTCATACTCAACTTCGTCCACAGAAGGATACGAAACTACCTGTGTCTCAATCTCATGAGGGATCCCGTAGCGGATTCGAGGAATAATCATGTCTATGTTCAAGGGTCTGAAACGGTAATCAGCCACAAATATGAGTCGAAACTCAGCAAGTACATGTTTAGACTCAATTTAGAATGAAGCATACACCTCATGCCAAAGTGTAAATCATCACATGTATATTATGATTTCGGATCATACAAATGCAAATGCAGATGCTCCGTAGTTCACTTGGGCTCCTCGATGGCTTAATAGCACTTCCGGTTCAAGCCATGTCATAAACGTCTCAGGTCTATACCTCAACCCATGTCTAAACACACCGAAGTTGGAACCCTTTTCTCTTCAGTTACCCCGTGCCGAGCACGTTCAGGCGTTAGTGCAATGATCGTGGCTCAATTAGCACTACGATTGACACCTCCTTATCACCCTGTAGTCCCGATGGCCCCCTAGACACTGCCGGGCCATTCCGCACGGTTCTACGTACTCCACCAAACGCACATATCTCATGTCAGTATGTAGATCAATGATGAGGAACACAAAGTCCTCAATTGACTCGATTTTTAAATACTCATGCAAGTTAGCTTTGCTACATGCATTCTCTAAGCTTATTCACATGAGCACATAATTTACATCAAATTACATCAAATATAATAACCAAGTATTGCATATTACAAAAACTAGCATTTTAGGACCTGGTTTCCATTCTAAGTTGTCTAGGTTCAAGGGCAAGAAATCCGGCACACATGACAAATCCTAAAGTCCACAAAAAATCGATTTACCCCTATGGTCAGTAGCAAATAATCAACATTTGAAGTCCAGGAAATTAAATATTTTTCGTCATAAAATTTATCCTAATTCAAGTCCCTAGCATGCTCAACATTCTAAGTCAAGTTTAGAAATGTGCTCACCCAAAAATTGAGTTCGGGACAGCGGACGATTATCGCTCTATTGGACGGCGAACTTGGACGAGTGACGGTGGCAAGGTGGCTCAGCTGAGTGACGACGAGCTCGGGCCACGGCGGTGATGAGCTTGAGCCACGGACGACGATGAGCTCGGGCCACGAGCAGCTGACGCGGCTGGAGCAAGCTGTGGCCGAGTTGAAGAAGACGCAGCAGCAAATTCAGTAACAGCTCGGGGTAGCAGCAATGAACCAGCTGGAGGCAACAACCGAAGGAAGAAGAGAAGAAAAGGGAGCAGCGGCAAATTCTCGTGCAGCCGAAGGAAGAGAAGTTACAGCGGCAACTAACCAAGACAACACTACAGCAGCTCTGTAAGCTGCCGAGAGTGAAGCAGTGGTAGACGAGCATCAAAGGAAAGAGAAGAAGACGGCAGCCGCAGGAAGCCAAAAGAAGAAACAAGTCGCGGCAGCACGTAGAGATGAAGCAGAAGTAGCTGAGAGGAGTTGCAGCAGGAGGTTCCAGCAGTAGCAAACTGAAGGAACTACAGCAGACCAGTAGCCGAGAGAGTGACGTCAAAGTAGCAGCAAGTGAGCAGCAAGCTCAACCGAAAGAAGTGGCAGCAGGCGTGCAGATTTCAGTGGCAAGAAATTCAAGCAGCTGGGGAGCACCAGCTTCAGCAAACAGAAGCAGGGGTGGCCGAGAGAGAGAAGACCAGACCAACAAATGTGAGGCGAGCTTCTAGCAGTTGTAGTAAGTTGACACGCAAAAGCTGGAGTAGCAACTTAGCCGAGAGCAAGAAGCAATCGACAGCAGTAAGTACAGAGGATCCATCCAAGACGAAGAAGCACAAGCAGTGGAAACAGGAAAGAAAGGAGCTGAAGAAGATGAAACCAGCTGTAGCAAAGTTCCCCACGTGAATAGTGGGAGTGGGTGGCCTCTAATCATCAAATTTTTGTCTCACTTGCATTGGAATTTGCGGCTTGGTAGAGGATAAGGAAAGGAGGAGAGAAAAGTAGAGGCATGTGGGTTCTTGGGAGAGGCTTCAGCTAAAATTGGAAGTGGAATTTTAAGAGGGCTCATGTGGGCTTGGCCGGTAGAAAAGAAGAAAAGAGGTGGCCAAGGGCACGTGGAGTTTTGGGAGGAGGATTCAGCCGAATGTGAGAGGGAAAGTGGGTCCAGAAATTTTTATTTCTCTTGTATAATGGCACACAAATGTGAGGGCGAGAATATAATTAGCAAATTTAGGAATGGGTGGAAATTTTACCCAATGGATCGGAACATTTTTCGAGTCCACATGACAAGAATTGGACTCGATTGGGTTCGACGCGAACGAAAAATTTCTCAACGCGAACAAAAATTTTCCTTCGACACGATCGAATGATAAATGAACTTCGAACCAACGTTCCAATAGTTATTCACATCCAAAAATCAATCCTCTTCCCAAGAAAATCTAAATTTTATTATGAAAATTTGGACGCCGAATTTTCAGGTCGTCACAACTCTCCCCTCCTTAAGAAATTTCGTCTTCGAAATTTTCATTCTACTAACACTACTAATTACACAAACAGGTGGGGATGCTTGCGTCTC
This sequence comes from Psidium friedrichsthalianum, assembly GCA_019149425.1. Classification (NCBI taxonomy): domain Eukaryota; kingdom Viridiplantae; phylum Streptophyta; class Magnoliopsida; order Myrtales; family Myrtaceae; genus Psidium; species Psidium friedrichsthalianum. The sequence continues at coordinate 18,527 of JAGVVM010021187.1, read as the reverse complement.
ATTTCGTTCTCGCTTTCCCACATTGAGCCTTTAGTCCCATGATGCTCCCAAATTACTTTGACTAGGGGTACTGTCTTGCTCCTTAGGACTTGTTCCCTTCGGTCCTCTATTCGTACGGGCCTCTCTACGTACGAGACTCGGTCATCCATTTCAATGACTTCATGATCGAGTACATGGCTCGGGTCTGATTCGTACTTCCTCAGCATCGAAACATGGAACAAGTTATGCACTTGAGACAAATTTGGCGGTAACGCAAGACGATACGCCAATGTTCCAACCCTTTCTAAGATCTCAAATGGGCCTACAAATCTCAGGCTTAACTTTTCCTTTTTTCTCAAATCGAGATAGACCTCTTATTGGCGACACCTTTAAAAATATGTGATCTCTCACTTGAAATTCCAACGGCCTACAACGCCTATTCGTATAGCTTTTCTGGTGACTTTGAGCTATTTTGGACCTGTCCTTTATCACCTTCACCACCTCAATGGACTGCTGAACCAACTTTGAGCCTATTATGCTCCTTTCACCAATCTCATCCCAGCAGATTGGAGCTCTACAAGCTCTTCCATATAGAGCCTCGAATGGAGCTATTTTGATGCTCTGCTGATAACTGTTATTGTACGTAAACTCCACCAGGTGCAATTGTTCTTCCCATCCACTTTTGAAATCTATCACGCAGGCTCTCCACGTGCCCTCCAATGTCTAATTCATCCTTTTGTTTGTCCATCGGTTTGCAGATAATATGTCGTACTGTATCTCAACTCAATTCCTAATGTAGTTTGCAAGCTTTTTCAAAATGTCATAGTAAAGCGAGGGTCACGGTTCGATGTGATGGTAACTGGTACTCCATGCAAACGAACGATTTGACGTACATATAATTCCGCCATCTTTTCCAAAGCGAAGTCCTTTCACACTGCTATGAAGTGAGCAGATTTGGTCAGCATATCAACCACAACCCAGATCGAATCGTTGCCCCTTTGACTCTTTGGTAAACCAGTCACGAAGTCCATCGTGATATGCTCCAATTTCCATTCTGGGATCTCCAATGGATGTAGCAATACTCCAGGTTTGCAATGTTGTACCTTTACCTGCTAACATGTTAGGCACTTTGTCACGTGTTTGGCCACATCCACCTTCATTCTGTTCCACCAATAATGCTGATGCAGGTTTTGATACATCTTCGTGCTACCTGGATGAATGCTATAACTGCTACAATGCGCTTCTATCAAAGTCTCTTCCTTTAACTCCTCATCATTTGGCACGCATAAGCATCCTTTGAACTTTAGGATTCCATCCTCTGTCACTTGAAACTTTGGTTTCCTCTTTGCGACATCCATAGTTAAGATCTTTTGAATATTAGAGTCCTTAGACTATAATTCCTTGATCCTCAAGTGAATTTTCGATTCAACTCTCAAGGTGGCCATTATACTCGAGAGGTGTCCTACCTCTATCTTGAATTTCGAGTCTCTTATTTCCTCTAATAACATCCACTCCCTAACCATCATATACGCAATGCTCGACTTTCTAGATACTTCAGATTCTAGTGATCCGTATAAATCTAAAACTTTTCTCTAACCAGATAATGTTTCCAGATCTTTAGTGCGAAGATTATCATTGTTAGTTTCAAATCATGCGTCGGATAGTTCATCTCATGTGGCCTCAGCTGTCGAGATGCACACACTACAACTCGTCCATATTGTATCAAGACACATCCCAGATCTCTTAACGATGCATAATTGTAGATCTCGAATCCTCCGGACCTAGACGGAATAGTCAACACTGGCGTAGTCGTTAACCTATGTTTAAGCTCTTGAAAGCTTTCTTCACACTTGTCCGTCCATTCGAATTTTGTCTCCTTTTTCAATAGACGCGTTAAGGGTCCAGTTATCACGGAAAACTTTTCCACGAAACATCTATAGTAACTTGCCAGTCCTAAGAAACTTCTCACTTCCGTTACAATTGTCGGCCTAGGTCATTTTCAACTGCTTTAATCTTTGACGGATCCATAGCAATTCCTTCTCTAGAAATTATATGTCCAAGAAATACCACTCGATTAAGCTAAAATTTACACTTACTGAACTTGGCGTAAAACGAGTGCTTTCTTAAGGTTCGTAGAATAGTGCTCAAGTGCTGTTCATGGTTCTCAGAGCTCCTCAAGTACACTAATATGTCGTCGATGAACACTATCACGAATTGGTTTAGGAACTCCTTGAATATCCTATTTATCATATCCATAAAGGTGGTAAGCACATTGGTCAATCCGAATGGTATGACCGTAAACTCATAATACCCATACTTTATCCTGAATGTTGTTTTCAGTATGTCCTCCTTTTTCATCTTCAACTGGTGATAGCTTGTCCTCAGGTCTATTTTAGAGAACATAGATGCTCCTTGCAGTTGATCGAACAAGTCGTTTATTCTTGGTAACGAGTACTTATTCTTGACTGCCATCTAATTCAATTGCTTATAGTCAATGTACAAATGCAGTGATCCGTTTTTCTTCCTCACAAACAATGCTGGAGCTCTCCATAGCGATGCACTTGGGCGGATAAATCCTTTATCCAGCAGTTCCTACATTTGAACCTTCAATTCCTTTAACTTCGACAATGCTATCCTGTAAGGCGCCTTAAATATTGGCTATATCCCAGGAACCAATTCAATTGCAAACTCCACTTCTCTTTCAGGAGGCAATCCTGGCAACTCTTGCGGGAAGACATCCGGAAAATCGCGCACTACTGGCAAGTTTTCAAACCTTACTTCCTCAACTAATGAATCAGTTACATACGCTAGTACCCTTGGCATCCTTCGTCCATCAACTTAGTCGCTTCCAGCAACGATATCCAAAGAATCAAGGTTCCTTCTCGGTTTCCCTGAAATTCGAATCTTGGGTGATTTTCTGGGTTGAGTTGGATCATTCCACTACCACAGTCTATTATAGCCCTATGTTTGATTATCTAATCAATCCCAATTATTATGTCAAAGTCAAACATGGGCAAGACAACTAAATCAATCTATTTCTTTCTATCACCCAAGGATATCTTACACCCTTGACATCCTAATGAGATGATCATTTTATTCTTTAGTGGGGTGATCACATGCAATAGTGTTTCTAATGGTCTCACATCAATACCAGCCAATGCAATCAATTGCTCAGACACAAATGAATATGATACTCCTGGATCAAATAAAGTATACGTAGCATCATCACACAAAGAAATGGTAACTGTGATCACGCCAGGCGCATTCTCAGCTTCTCCTTGCGTGATCGTGTACACCTTTCCTCGAGTTGACGGTCGATTCAGATTTTCTTAGGGAGCAGCTATAGTCTGTGGTTCAGCTGGTGGTATTTGCTGTTGAAACTATGGTCCACGGTTCTTCCTCAGGCAATGTCTCGCAATATGCCCCATTTGCCCGTACTAGAAGCATGCTCCTGTCTTCCTTGGGCACAAACCAATTGCATGCTTCTGTCCATAATCGCGACACCTTGCACTACCATGGGGTGTTGGTTTTCCCAAAATCCTTCGAGCTGGAGGGACAAACCTTTTATTATCCATCATGGATCTTTTTTCGAAGCTCTTGTCATCTCGCTTAGACATGAATCGTGACCTAGGTGCGGCGGCTCTTTCATTCATGTCTCTTCGAACTCTTGAACCCTTTCGTACATTGCACCATAGTCCCTCAGTCATGTGGTGATCAGTCAGTTGTGGAGTTCTAGCCTCAGTCCTTCACGGATCTCCTTACCTTGTCCTAGGCGTTCTCTACTATTCTTGGGGAAAAGTTAGATAGCTTTGCAAATTTCGCCTCGTACTGATCCACTATCATCTGTCCCTGACAGAGACGCAAGAATTCCTCCATCTTTTTTTCCTAGTGGCTTCCAAAAAGTATTTCCCATTAAACGCTTCATGGAAAGCTGTCTGATTTGGCACTGTACCTTCAGGGGAGATTCTTCCTCAGGTGGCCTTCCACCAATCGTCTACTGTACCTTGGAGCTGGCTTTGATTCTTAGCATGTCTTTTTATTTCTGCATTTTGTGTTACGCCCCGAACCGGTGGACACGCAATATCTCGTCTCCAGTCAATTCGAACGTCGCTTAGCCGATATTAACGATGGCTCAGGACTCATCACAGGCCAAACGACGACTACTAGATTCGCAACAACGGAGAGCACACGACCCTAGACAGTAATACATACAGGGTAGGGAGATACAGAAAATTGAATATACGTAGCACAACACATAATAGTAGAGGTTCGATACAACGTAAGGGGGGGAAAACTATCATTTGAACCTCAAAAACATAAGTCGGCCAATAACAAAAAGGGAACATACCAAACCAAAAAGTGACTAGTCTCCATTTAGGCATCATCGGGGACTACTCGTCCTCGAATGAGGGAAGCTCCTCTGGATCAGACTCCTCGGATATCGGGGATCCAGGCTCGCCATCTGCCTGCTCAACAAACACGTCATTTGCTCCATCTATCTCCATCACTACATCCTTATCTGCGTTCCGGCATCTCCATAGGCTCAAGGTCTATGACTTTGCCTCCAAAAGTGGCTACATTTATCAAGCATGTTGGCCCCATCCATAAGACTGGTACATCTAAACCCTGCAGAGGACCCTGTCACAACTCTTGACCTCTTCGGCTGAACCACCCCTAGTATCTATGAGGGATCAAAATGTCTTATCCCTTGTCGATTTAGACAGTGCAGTTATACCTCTCATACTCAACTCTGTCCACAGAAGGATACGAAACTATATGTATCTCAATCTCATGAGGGATCTCGTGGTGGACTCAGGGAATAATCATGTCTATGGTTGATGGTCTAAAATGGCGATCAGCCACAAATGTGAGTGGAAAATTAGCAACACATGCCTAGACTCAATTTAGAATGAAGCATACACCTCATGCTAGAATTTAAATCATCACATGTAAATTATGATTTCGGATCATACAGATGCAAATGCAGATACTCAATGATTCACTTAGGCTCCCCGGTGGCTCAATAGCACTTCCAGTCCAGCCATATTATAGACGTCTCAGGCCTGTGCCTCAACTTGTGTCTAAACATACCGAAGTTGGCACCCTTTTCTCTCCAACTACCCCGTACCGAGCACATTCAGGCACAAGTGCAATGACCGTGGCTCAATTAGAACTGCGATCGGCACCTCCTTATCACCTCGCATTCCCGATGGCCCCCTAGACACTAGAAGGCCGTCCCGTATAATTCTACGCATTCTGCCAAACGCACATGTCTCATGTCAGTATACAGATTAATGATGAGCAACACAAAGTCCTCAATTGACTCGACTTTTAAATACTCATGCAAGTCGGCTTTGCTACATGCATTTCCCAACCTTATTCAGATGAGCGCAAAATTCACCTCAAATTACATCGAATATAATAACCAAGCATCGTACATTGCAAAAAATCGCATTTCAGGACCCGGTTTCCATTCTAAGTCATCTAGGTTCAAGGGTAAGCAATCCGGCACACATGGCAAATCCTAGAATCCACAAAGGACCAATTTACCCCTATGGTCAGCAACAAATAATTAACATTTGACGTCCAGAAAATAAATATTTTTTCTTCATAAAATTTATCCTAATTTAAGTCCTTAACATGCCCGACATTCTAAGTCAAGTTTAGAAATGTGCTCACCCAAAAATTGAGTTCGGGACAATGAACGATCGTTGCTCGACTAGATGGTGAACTTGGATGAGCGACGGTGGCAAGATGGCTCAGCCGAGCGACGACGAGCTTGAGCCACGGCGGCGACAAGCTCGGGCCATGAGCAGCGGACGTGGCTGGAGCAAGCTGTAGCAGAGCTGAAGAAAACATAGCAGCAACTTCAGCCAAGGGAAATGAGCACTAGCAACAACAATTTCCAACAAGCAGCCGAAGGATTCAGCAGCCGAGAGAGGAGCAGCAAAACGCAGTAATAGCTCGAGGCAGCAGCAACGAACCAGCTGGAGGCAACAACCGAAGAAAGAAGAGAAGAAAAGGGAGCAACAGCAGATTCTCGTGCAGCTGAAGGAAGAGAAGTTGCAGCGGCAACTAACCAAGACAACAGCTACAGCAACTTTGTAAGCTGCCTAGAGTGAAGCAGCGGTAGACGAGCAGCAAAAGAAAGAGAAGAAGACGGCAGCCGCAGGAAGCCAGAAGAAGAAACAAGCAGGGACAGTACATAGAGATGAAGCAGAAGCAGCCGAGAGGAGTTGCAGCAGGAGGTTCCAGCAGTAGCAAACCGAAGGAGCTACAGTAGACCAGTAGCCAAGAGAGTGACATCAAAGCAGCAGCAAGTGAGCAGCAAGCTCAACCGAAAGAAATAGCAGCAGGCGTGCAGATTTCAGTGGCAAGAAATTCAAGCAGTCGAGGAGCACCAGCTTTTGCAAACAGAAGCAGGGGCAGCCGAGAGAGAGAAGACCAAACCAACGGCTATGAGGCGAGCTTCCGGCAGCTACAGCAAGTTGACACGCAAAAGCTGGAGCAACAACCCAGCCGAGAGCAGGAAGCAATCGGCAGAAGCAAGTGTAGAGGATCCAGCAAAAGGAAGAAGCAGGAGCAGCGGAAACAGGAAAGAAAGGAGCTGAAGAAGATGAAACTAGCTACAGCAAAGTTCCCCATGTGAACAGTGGGAGTGGGTGGCCTCTATCATCAAATTTTTGTCTCACTTGCATGGGAATTTAGGCTCAGCAGAGGATAAGGAAAGGAGGAGAGAAAAGTAAGGGCACGTAGGTTCTTAGGGGAGGCTTTAGCTGAAATTGGAAGTGGAATTTTAAGAGGGCTCAGGTGGGCTTAGCCGCTAGAAAAGAAGAAAGAAGGTGGCCAAGGGCACGTGGAGTTTTGGGAGGAGGATTCAGCCGAATGTAAGAGACAATATGGGTCTAGAAATTTTTATTTCTCTTGTCTTGTAGCACACAAATGTGACGGCGAAAATACAATTAGCAAATTTCGGACTGGGTAGAAATTTTACCCAATGGATGGGAACATTTTTCGCGTCCACACGACAAGAATTGGACTCGATTGAGATTCAACAAGAATGAGAAATTTCTCGGCATGAATAGAAATTTTCCTTCAACGCGATCGAATAATAAACGAACTTTGAACCAATGTTCCAATAGTTATTCGCGTCCAAAAATCAATCCTCTTCCCGAGAAAATCTGAATTTTATTACAAAAATTCGGACGCCGAATTTTCAAGCCGTCACATTTTGTTTCCTTGTTTATATGTTATGTTTTATTTTAATTGTTCTAATAAGAACACTAGTAAACAATTTGCCCATAACACATGCATCCAATTGTGCATTGTCCCTCGAAAAAGCGTACATTAAGGCACTAATCCGACTTCAATTTTGAAGTATGATTATACCCATACGTGTGAATTATACATCAAATCCTCGATTTTGAGGAGTGAATTGATAATTCCAAAATATAATTTTAGGGTTTGCCCTATATATTTAGGGAGGATAGTAATTCTATACTAAATTCACATTCCGGCCCTAATGTGAAAAGTCACATTCCGGCCCTAATGTGAGGGTATGTTCTGAATTAAATGAGAATTTTCAGCATTATAAGGTGTATTATGGGAAAAATTGTTTATTTTTGTTCAAATTTTATGTTTTTATAGTCTAATTAAATTCCTAAAAAAATCTCAAAAAAGGTGTCACCTTTTCTTAAGATAGACATGTTTTTTAAACCTTTGCATGCAAAATAACATCTAATAAAATTGGGACTTTGAGAAATTAATATCTTAAACAATATTGGATGTTATTTCACTTTAGGGTAGCTTGTTACTTCTATTTTTCATAAATCCAAAATGCATAAAAAATACAAAAAAAAATATATCATTCATATTGCATCAGCCTATAGTTTAGGTTGCATATTTGCCATGTCATTCATGAATATTTTATGTTACAGCATCGTGCTATGTTGATATAGGTTGCATTAGCATTGCATTAAATAAAGAGAAAAACACCTAAAAATTAAATCCATTGGCCAAATCAAAATGTTTTCATGAAAAATGGATACTGGAAGGACGTAATTGAAAAATTAACATCATCAAATCCCCGAATTCACTTAATCTCTAGTTCACATGAAATGAAGTATTTCTCCGAATACTTTATTTAGGTGTCTAATCAACCTACTAAAAATGATTAGTGGAGGCTTCGAAAATTAAAATATTTTGCATAATAATCATTGAACCTAAGTTGCGATTCGATAGGGTTTGGGAGAGTCCGAATTAGGTTAGTCGAATAATTAACATAATAATTCATTAATCTGAAAATTTTAATTTAGGTCGCGACATACGGGACTAAAATGAACATAAATGAACAAATTAAAAGTTCGGGCACCAAATTATATATTGGGTTAAAATTTACGGACTATATTACACATTTAACTAAAGCTCATAGATCACTTGTGTAATTTTCCCTAGTGCAACGTGTGCAAATCTTGTGAAGGTGGATCAGATTAGGTTAGCCGAGAGAGAAAACTGCAGGTGAAGAAAGATTTTATTGATCTTTGATTTGAGATGGGGATGGTCGAGAAACGTAGCAGATGATGGATATTTATTTTAAAATATATTCTAGTATTTTTGACGTGAACTATTGGGAAGGGATAGACCTATAGACCGACTATAAATCACTTTTTTATGCGTACATTTTTACTATGTTATATATGAAATAAAGTAGAAAGATTGTTTCAGGCAAATCTTCATGTGCCGAAGATTAATTTTGTGTTGACTTCTGGTCGAAAGGAAAAAGATAGTTTCTTGACTGTAGGGACTCGACCAAAAATTAAGAGCGCGTTTGGTGGTGCCGTTGGATTAAAAGTCAGATAACTATTTAGCCTTGGGGGGGAAAAACCAAACTAAGAAAATAAGAAAGAAAATATATAAATATTTTCTCGGCAAGACAAAAGAATGGCCACTCCCCTTCTTTTGCAACTCTGCAGTAGGCCCGTCAATGTTTTTTTCTTTTTTAGGTCAACTTCAAATGGATCGATCGGTTGAGTTGGGTCTGATCAGATTGAAATGGCTCATCCAAGTTGATCCACTTAACCAATATAGACTTTTTATGAGATACAACTTTAGTATCCCATATCCACAGGTCTCATGCTCGTACTTGACTTGGAGCCAATCTGTGCACCAATTCTTAGCAATTATTCTTCTTAAATTGCTAATTTGTCCGGGATGACTCTGATTTTTCTACAACATTCTTTAATATAGCGGCTGTCGCCAGCCACTTTAAAGAAAAAAAAAGATAAAGAAAAGAAAAAGCAAAAGAAAAGAATCACAAAAAAATTAATAAAAAATTTAAAAAATTTAAAAAATTTAAAAAAGTCCACATAAACAACGATTGTATCACTTAGGACGACCGACGTCTACACCAATAATTTTCGGCCAAAATTGGCCGGATTCATCAATTTAGAAAAGGCAAAAAGATTTATGGCGCAATTGGTACTATTAAAAAGTTTAGAACTAAATTGGTAAAATTGTGATAGGTTTATGATTTTTGAACAAATATATATCACCTAAGACTCGCAAGGCACAACGATCACTACGCACATTTGATGTGATTTTGGCAAAAATTAGATTACCTTTTCAAACTTTTTAGGTAAATATAAAGATCATTAGATTTTCTTTCGATCAACCTCATATAGATAACATAATTAGCGTCATTGTATCCCCATAAATAAAGTTATCACCAGAAATGGTTGAGCTACGAGCAATGAATCTACGCTTCTGATCCATCCTTTCCACGACCACTTGCGACTTTGTTCATCGACAATGGACAACAAAACAAACCACATCCGCCGATCTTTCGACATTCCAAGGAAGCTCCGTGTTTTAGACTCACACTTGCCCCATTCTGACGTTTGTGCGATCCATCTTTCGCGAACGCTGTCATTTCCCGTTGTTATTGCTCGTTCCCGGCTACCCGCTAGCACTCCTGCTGCGATGTCTTTTCTCCGCACACTATTTTTGGATAAAATTGATCGAGTACAGACAAACTCACATGTTTTTTTAATGGATTTTGGTTTGGGATGCGTATCGATCCTAGTCCAATCTAGAAATTTGGACTGAATCGAATTGAAGCGGTTAATTCTGGTTAGTTCCCGTGGAAAACGGTTCGGTTCCGATTTCATATTTTTGAGAGCGATGACCTGCTTTTTCATCTCTGGTAGGTCGCACTCCATAAGGAGCTATTCAAACTTTCTAATATACTCCTCAATGCTCATCCTACGTTGCTTGAGAGAGTTCAGCTTTAGAAACAAGTCTTATTTATAGCTGATGGGCAAGAACTGTTGGGGCTAATGAATGACCTAGAAAATGAGGTCGAATAGTTGAGTAGTGATTTATAAAAAAAAAAGAAATAATAAACACTCACCAGTGAAGGTGGTTACATGCAATGACCTAGTGTGAGTGATACTGTTAAGTGAAATTGACAGTAGCAAAGCAAATCGCACATAGATGTATAGTGGTTTAGTTTATGAGTAAGCCTACGTCCACTCTCATACTAACTACCTTAATAATGGATGGATTCCATTAGTAATCAGCACACGATATTATAACTAGTTATAACTGGCATAACCGGCAAGTGTCGTTCCTATACCACGATAGATTACACTATCAAGTCACGAGCACTGCTCTTACACTTGTATGAATATTGAGGCTATTATAGTGATCATAGACAAGCATAGAGAATGAGCAGTGATGTTGGTTACACAGGGAGTTCGAAAGTATTTGTGAGATTATAAGCAGGTTCACTCATTTTCTTTACAACTCTTTACTCTCTTTTTCAGACTTTAAGTCAGCTCTCAACAACCCCTTTTCATCACACTTTGCCACACTTTGCTCTTAACCCGTCCTTCTCCTCATATAGACCTTTAGGCTTCATACTAGCTGTTGGGATTCTTTAAGGAGGCTTGCTAGCTACCAAGGACATATAGCTGGATGATAGGTACCTGGACATCCTTATCCACATAGGGAGACAACAACAGTATTAATCCAAGCTAAAGACAAACAGTATGAGTCCTGGCCGGCGATAAGCCATATATGTCAGGTTAGGAGGTTAGGTAGTAGAACTCTAGTCTTTGTCAAAACATCAAACAGTCAATCTCCAAGGAATGATCCTCGACAAACATTGTTCATATGTACTCTATACAGTGTCAGCTTTCAACAATCCTTCTACAGGTTTTCTATGGAATCCAAAGCGTTCAATGACTCTTTTCTGAAGTATCAACAGCCATACTGGTCAACGAATATCATACTATTATTACACCAATCTTGTTACTCTAAACCAACAAGCATACACACTATCACCGTGTTGCTTGCGAGTAATCTAGCTAACGATTCCTAGTGATTAGATAACCCAAATACATGTTGAAATAATCACAACGATCTTACCACCTTTCATCAGTACCAAAGGCTTCCAAGAACACTATTTGGACTGGTTCTTTCAAGCCACCATGATATACCCTCTTGGCACTTGTTCACTCACTATCACAAGGTTTCTTGTCTTTATTGACGATGTCGGATTATTGATGATGGTAACTAATTTCACCACATGCACTTGCCATGATAGATATTGGAACTCGAGATGGTTTTGTGATCATCAAAATACCATAGGGATGTTTTCCAACAAGAGCAAGCTTCTTGAGCTTTTTGTAAGATTTGACCCCACTTTTTCCTTCCCTAATTCTTCGATTTTTCTCATACCAAAGTGAAGCATACTTCTTAGTTTAAGTGCGGCAACCTTACACTTCTTTTCAACCAAGAGCGACCTAAACTTAAATACTTGTTCAGTAGCATGTAACCAATCAATAAAGTCATTTGAGTTGAGGCTGCCTTCAAATTCAGAAGCTTTCACTTTGATTTCACAGTCATTCTCATTGTGCCTATCCCTTCTTCTAGCTCTATAATTTGAACCACCAGAATTGCCTCTAGCGTTATTGTTGGATTCATCACTAGAGCTGGTGTGGTGGTCTACTGCCACGCGGAAGGGGCATGGGGACGTCAAAAAGGGGACTAGCCAATTAAGAATTCTCAGATGTACTAGTACTAGCAAGTGCATTTCGTTGTAATTGTTCATTGGAAATTTTCTGAAAAGATAATCAGTGTTCTATGAAGGATAAACTAAAGGTCTCCGTGATTTTCTTTGTCGCGCTTGACACATGCGATCCATCACTAGAGATTGTTTATAGCATAGTCCCGCCTTTCATTGTGGACTGTTTCACGGTCAAGCCTCTAGAAATCGGATTACTCATAGTTTCCAAAAGGAAATTATGAAACAGAGAGTGGAAGAACTCACCCAACTAAGTGAACTTAAAAGCTTTGACCATAACTTGATGGGTGGTGAGTTTGGGTGAAGTTGCTAAACAAATTTCATGGAATGCAAGTGTTTGATGTGTTTGCGCAAAAAGAATTTTGGGATGGAAAACTTCACTACCAAGACATAAGAAATGTTCTACTAATCAAGAATAAAGAATTTTAAGGCTCACTAGCAATGAATTGGATAAAGAACCAAATGAATCGCTCACTTGAGAGAATCATCATGTATTATGAAATCAAACTTTGTATGCATACAATTAAGAATGCACCTCTTTTTGAAACATAAAATTAAGAAACGTTAAACTAGGAAACAATAAAGAAAATCAACTTAAATAAGAAAACTATACTTCAGCTTTTAGAAAGAGTCTTTATTCTTCAACTAATGGAAATTACTTATGGATTATTGTGGAGAAAATTACCAAAAAAAAATCCTAAATCTATTGCACTTATATCAATTTAATCTTAAAACTATTTCAAGTTTTGTCAAAGTCTACCCAGTCAATTTTGGCAAGAAATAACTTACATAGACGCCAGTCATCCTACATGACACGATCGATGTGCTGACGTAGAAATTTTTAATATTTTTCCTTTCCTTTCTTTTCTTTTCTTTTCCTTCTTTACTTTTTGTTTTTTATGTGACCGTCGAGGGTCACAGCTGTGATGGTCTGGGAGAGAGGCATCCCTAGCAGTCATTTTTTTAATTAAAAAAAGAAGGGACAAAGAGTAGAAAAGGAAAAAGGAAAAAGAAAAAGAAAAATGAAAACTTAATGAGATGATTCAAAAAAATATTAAAAATGTGAAAAGTTTAGGATCAATTGCACAATTAAAAAATTTAAGACTGAATTGGTAAAATTGCAACCAATGTAGAACTTTTGTGATAATATTCACCATCAATTTCTAATCTCAAGGTCCATGAAATCCCAAGGCATTAATTTCATAATCCATGAAATAATTACCTTGCCATATATTCTAAGTTGCCACAAAAGAAATTATTTTTTTTTTTTCCCCACACCACAAGAAAGCGTCTGTGAATCGTGCATTTCCAAGACTATAAATATACGTACCCAACACATAGTCATGGCCACAGTTTCGAACCATTGGTTTCGCTTCATGAACCAGCGATTTCGATTTAATTTGAGGAACCGGAACCTTAAGTGGCGGTTCAAGTTTTGGAGCTGTGGGTCTAGCACAGGCTTTCGACGATGGCGTGGCATGTGTGGCGAACGGTGGCCCAAAGAGGCGCAATAGCGAGCTAAAAGGGCTACAGGGGTGAGTGGAGACAGGCAGAGGGCTTGACGGGAGACGATGGCAGACGGACGAAGCGGCTTGCAGCATTGGCCAAATGAAGAAGAGGAAGAAGAAAATGCAGCGGGGGGCATCAAGGAAAAAGGGAGAGAGAGAGAGAGAGAAGATAGAAAAGGAAAAGAGAGGAAGAAAGATCAAGAGAGAGGGGAAGGGGTAGTTTACGGCTGAAAAAGGAGAGAGAGAGAGAAGAGGAGAGAGAGAGAGAGAGAGAGAGAGAGAGAGAGAGAGAGAGAGAGATGACAGAGCTCATAAATGGGGTGGGGTCCGACAGTTCAAATTAATTTGCAACTTTTTTTTTAAATCCACGATTCGAATCGGCCCAAACCACCAGTTCCAAGCCCAGTTCATGGTTTGAAGAAACTGGAACCGGGCTCGGATGCCAGGGGCTGGTTTCGATTTGGAAACCGCCGATCCAGTTAACATGCTAGTTTCGATTTTGACCCAAGTCGGTTCCGAGTCCACGGGCCCGTGGCCATAACTACCACCATCTAGAGAAACCCTGAAGATAAGCATTCAGTTTTGAAGCCCATACTAGGAAAAATAAAGCATAAAATTAACATCAACAATCGTCAAACCCCAATGCTCCAAGAGAAAAGACCCAAGAAAAAACAATTAACAAAAATCAGAAAACCTCTGAAAATGAGACTCCACATCCTCTTCCTCACCGTGGCTACCACCGTTCTCCTCTTCCAAGTCTCGGCCACGGTACCACCCACGGGGGCACTGGAAGGGGGTTGTAATGTCCAATTTTAAATAGTCCTAATTAATTAAGGAATGGACAAAATGAATTAGAAAGCCGACTGATGCGAAGCCGAAGTGGCAAACGATCTAGTTTTCGCCAATTTAAAAAGATTGTTCCGCCAGATAAGTGAATGGTGCTCGAGGTAGGAGATTGGACTCGACCCACTACCGAAACCCCCGCCTAGATAATTCCGATCGTAACAGGGCCTAACTTGAATTAAGGTGGAAGGGTTTACAAGAAAGCGTGAGCTGTACAAGTCACCCTCTGTCCACCCCCACGAAAAGCGGGCCAGAAGAGCTGGCACTGTTGGGGAAGCTAAATCAGCCCAGGCAACTAGTGGGCCTCCTCCTCTAATCACCAGCCGAAGGCCCCAAAAAATAAGGGCAACGATTTCCCAAATCAGTAATAAAGAAGTGGGCTTGAATTGTAGGATGGGCCTCAATCCCACAGTTTTAGATCAGTAGAGGGGTTCTGGTTCTTGGGCCCTCATTTTTTTTTAGCTACCTCCATGGCTCGCTGGAAGCCCATGCGAAGCCAACCAAGAAGAGAGTGAGAAGCATATGCTTTACTCCCATTTTCAGCTCCTCAATAGTATTGCTCATCCAGCATTTTTCTCTCCTCCCCTAGGCTAAGCTCCTTCGTGAACTTAGTGGTTAGCGACCTCTTCCCCCCAGCAATCAGTGCGTTGAACAGCAACAACAAAGAAATCTAGGCTAGTTATCCTTCTAAAACACTCACTAGTTGTTTGTTATAATGTGTGAATAGAACAGTAAGCCGAGCTGATGAGAGAAATTTCAGTAGCTACTCGCGAAAATCGGACCAAAAATGGGTTAGCAAAAGTGAATGCTCGTGGCCTTTTGCTCTTTTTCTCTCTCAACATGAGAGCTATCCCCTACCTTTTGGTAGCTTACCCAAACCCTAAAAAAACCCAGTGGTAAAACCCTACACCCCTTAGCCCCCTAGCCTTCCTGCTTCCATGGAGATTGCTTCATCCCGTCCCATCGCCTTTCCCCCTTCATCCTTGTCAAGTGTCTACCCCTTTCTGTAGCCCTGAGTCTACTCCTTTGTTAGGTACCCTTGCTGTTCAGCGGTGCCTGTTTTGGGACCCTCGAAGGTCCCTCTTCTTTTCCCCTCCTCCTCCCTGGTCTCGGCTTTCCTTACTCCTTTCCCTCCTTCTCTTCAGTCACCCGCACCTCCGTATTCTGCCCCTCCAGCTGTCATGGCCTCATCTCCTATTCTGTCTTACCCGGTGTTGCGCTGTCCTCTCTAGCCCCCTGCGAACCTCTTCACCCCGCGGGGTCCAGCTCTTTGGATATGGATCAAAATCAGCGGATGAATGCCCTGTGTAGCCGTCTTGGCAATTTATGGCCTGAGAACAAAAACAGCAATAGTCGATAAAGTGGTCATAGAAGAAAGTCTTAAAGAAGGGGAACGCACAGTCTTTGGTCTGCTATACGGAAGCCCTGAGGTCAACTTTCAAGCATTCCAGTCAACCATGAAGAAGGCTTGGAAAACAGACAAGGTTGTGTGTACTCACCTTGAAATGGGTATTTTCTCCTTCGTCTTCGAAACTGTGGAGGAAAAGAAGAGAGTTCTGGAGACGGGTCCTTGGTCATTCTCTCGCCACTTGCTGGTAATGATCCCCTGGGAACCTAACTTCGTACCTCAGTGTACCCCTTTGAAACATGCGCATTCTGGATACATATCTTAGGGATCCCTGTGGAAGGCAGAAAACATGAGGTGATTAGAAGTATTGCAGAGAAAAAATAGGGAAAGTCATTGATGTGAAGACCGAGACTAAGGGGTTCGCTTGCTGTGGCGATCTGTAAGGCCAAGATAGAGCTAGATCTAACTAACCCTTTGGAATCAGGCATTATTTATAGCTACAAGGGGAAAGAGCTCTGGGTGGATTTTCGGTTGAAAGACTGCCAACTTTCTGTTTCTCGTGCGGGAAGATAGGGCATTTCGACCAATATTGTAAAGAAATTCCTTACAAGGAGGAACGATTTCCAAAAACGAGAATTTTTTCTTCGGTCCTTGGCTGAAAAACTGAATCAAACACTCACAGTCCATACTGGAAAGCCTTTTATGAGGCAAAGTCAGAAGAGTATATGGAAGATGAAGCTGTTCCTGAAAACCCCAGAATTTCCAGCTCAGTCCGTCAAAGATCAGGGGAAGTCAGTGGAGAGTGGAGAAGGAGACCGCGGGGAGGGCCAGGCGAAGAAAGATGCAAGAGGAAGATGAGCGAGATCGAAGACCTTACCTCGGATGAAGTTTACCACAGGGGGCTGGAAATCCAACTAGTGGAAGACCCCTGCTCATAGAACTCCCTTCATTCCATGACAGCAATGCTCTGAGGAAAAACCACAAAAAAACAGTTGGTAGGGATTCAAAGAAAGGCAGGAAATCCATTACTGAGGATGGACAGCTGAACCAGGTTATGCTACTGGACGAGACGAACCTCATGGAAACACCGATTGTTTCTATCGAAGAAGAAAACCCACGGGTAGTGGTGGCTTGCCCTAAAAAGCCACCGGGTTACAAATGACTATCCTAGCGTGGAACTGTCAAGGGCTGGGCAACCCCTTGACGGTCCAAGCACTCAGAGCCATTTCGGCTCAAGAAAGGCCAACTGTATCTTTCTGTGCGAAAACAAGAAAACTAAGAAGGAGTGGTTAGTCGGGTGAGGAGAAGCTTAAAGTTCCAAAATCAAGTGGTAGTAAATCCAGTCGGAATCGGAGGTGGTTTGGCTCTACTATGGAAGGATGAGGTCACAGTGGAGGTTTTCCAGCAAGCAGCAACCTGATAACATGCGATACGAAGACCCAATGCAAGGGAAACCCTTTAGGTTGACTTGTGTTTATGCCCCAACATCTTACCAAGAGAGGGTGAAGGTTTGGGACCAAATTAGAAACATAGACTCTGCTAATAATCTCCCTTGGATCTGGGCAGGGGATTTCAACGAGACACTCTATGTATGGGAAAAAGTGGGTAGGAGGGGGACGGATAACTTCCGGATGCAGTCCTTCAAGGAGCTCCTACAAGACTGTGGAATGATGGATTTAGAGAGCAAGGGATGTGCGTTTACTTGGTCCAACAACAGAGAAGGCGATGATTTGGTGAAGAAGAGGCTTGATAGGACCATTTGCAACTTAGCTTGGAGAGTGATGTTCCCCGAGGCAGAAGAAGCCTTCGCCATGCCAACTATTGGGTCTGATCACAGTCCAATCATATTGAATCTAAACCCAGAGAAAGTAAAGCGTAAGAAAGCCTTCAGATTTGAGTCGTTCTGGCTTGAAAGTGCTGAATGTGGTTGCATTATTAAGGAGATTGGGACGAGTTAGAAGGGGAAGGAGCTGATTTAGCAACCAGATTAAAGGCTGTTGCTGCAGTCCTGGGGAAATGGAGTAAGAAAGCCTTCCCTAATAGCCAAAGACAAATTCAGAAGCTTCAAGCTGATCTCCAGAGACTCACTAATGCTCAAAACCCAACATCGGACCGAGAAACCGAGAGAGAGATTCGTGATCAAATCCAGAAGCTGTGGCGAAGGGAGGAAATGTACTGGGGTTTTAGGTCTAGAGTAAATTGGCTGCAGTAGGGGGATAAAAAACAACAAATTCTTTCACGCAACAACCATTCAAAGGAGACAGCGCAACAGAATTTTTATGCTGAAAGGGACCGGTCAGGATGAGTGGATTAAAGACCTCCGGCCTTAAAAGAAATGACCTCTAAGTTTTTTATTGATTTATACACCACAGGGGGCCCTCGAAATTTTCAACCGGTGCTAGACCAATGCCCTACGATAACACCTGATGGCATGAATGATGAGTTATCAGCGGATATATCCTTCGATGAGGTCCAAAGAGCAGTTTTTGAATTGGGGGCAGCAGAAAAGGCTCCAGGTCCGGATGGGCTAAACGGTATCTTCTACCAGAGGAATTGGGAAAATATAAAACAGGGCATATTCGAGGAGGTCAAAAACTCTTTACACCCACAGATCTTCTTAATTGTACTACCCATATTCACCACCCTCATCCCACCAATAGTGAAAACCAAACTCCCCCCCAAAAAAGGGACTAGACCAATTCCGACCCATTAGCCTATGCAAATTTCTCCTACAAGCTTCATATCAAGGTTTTGTTAGTTATTA
>JAGVVM010021185.1:0-16306 GCA_019149425.1 Psidium friedrichsthalianum | reverse complement strand
GGAGGGCCAGGCGAAGAAAGATGCAAGAGGAAGATGAGCGAGATCGAAGACCTTACCTCGGATGAAGTTTTACCACAGGGGGCTGGAAATCCAACTAGTGGAAGACCCCTGCTCATAGAACTCCCTTCATTCCATGACAGCAATGCTCTGAGGAAAAACCACAAAAAAACAGTTGGTAGGGATTCAAAGAAAGGCAGGAAATCCATTACTGAGGATGGACAGCTGAACCAGATTATGCTACTGGACGAGACGAACCTCATGGAAACACCGATTGTTTCTATCGAAGAGAAGAAACCCACGGGTAGTGGTGGCTTGCCCTAAAAAGCCACCGGGTTACAAATGACTATCCTAGCGTGGAACTGTCAAGGGCTGGGCAACCCCTTGACGGTCCAAGCACTCAGAGCCATTTCGGCTCAAGAAAGGCCAACTGTATCTTTCTGTGGCGAAACAAGAACTAAGAAGGAGTGGTTAGTCGGGTGAGGAGAAGCTTAAAGTTCCAAAACAAGTGGTAGTAAATCCAGTCGGAATCGGAGGTGGTTTGGCTCTACTATGGAAGGATGAGGTCACAGTGGAGTTTTCACAGCAAGCAGCAACCTGATAAACATGCGATACGAAGACCCAATGCAAGGGAAACCCTTTAGGTTGACTTGTGTTTATGCCCCAACATCTTACCAAGAGAGGGTGAAGGTTTGGGACCAAATTAGAAACATAGACTCTGCTAATAATCTCCCTTGGATCTGGGCAGGGGATTTCAACGAGACACTCTATGTATGGGAAAAAGTGGGTAGGAGGGGACGGATAACTTCCGGATGCAGTCCTTCAAGGAGCTCCTACAAGACTGTGGAATGATGGATTTAGAGAGCAAGGGATGTGCGTTTACTTGGTCCAACAACAGAGAAGGCGATGATTTGGTGAAGAAGAGGCTTGATAGGACCATTTGCAACTTAGCTTGGAGAGTGATGTTCCCCGAGGCAGAAGCCTTCGCCATGCCAACTATTGGGTCTGATCACAGTCCAATCATATTGAATCTAACCCCAGAGAAAGTAAAGCGTAAGAAAGCCTTCAGATTTGAGTCGTTCTGGCTTGAAAGTGCTGAATGTGGTTGCATTATTAAGGAGATTTGGGACGAGTTAGAAGGGGAAGGAGCTGATTTAGCAACCAGATTAAAGGCTGTTGCTGCAGTCCTGGGGAAATGGAGTAAGAAAGCCTTCCCTAATAGCCAAAGACAAATTCAGAAGCTTCAAGCTGATCTCCAGAGACTCACTAATGCTCAAACCCAACATCGGACCGAGAAACCGAGAGAGAGATTCGTGATCAAATCCAGAAGCTGTGGCGAAGGGAGGAAATGTACTGGGGTTTAAGGTCTAGAGTAAATTGGCTGCAGTAGGGGGATAAAAACACCAAATTCTTTCACGCAACAACCATTCAAAGGAGACAGCGCAACAGAATTTTTATACTGAAAGGGACCGGTCAGGATGAGTGGATTAAAGACCTCCCGGCCTTAAAAGAAATGACCTCTAAGTTTTTTATTGATTTATACACCACAGGGGGCCCTCGAAATTTTCAACCGGTGCTAGACCAATGCCCTACGATAACACCTGATGGCATGAATGATGAGTTATCAGCGGATATATCCTTCGATGAGGTCCAAAGAGCAGTTTTTGAATTGGGGGCAGAAAAGGCTCCAGGTCCGGATGGGCTAAACGGTATCTTCTACCAGAGGAATTGGGAAAATATAAAACAGGGCATATTCGAGGAGGTCAAAAACTTCTTTACACCCAGATCTTAATACTACCCATATCACCCTCATCCCCAAAGTGAAAACCAGAAAGACTAGACCAATTCCGACCCATTAGCCTATGCAATTTCTCCTACAAGATCATATCAAAGGTGTTAGCTAATAGGCTAAAGAGATGGCTTCCAGAAATCATAGCTGAAGAGCAAAGCGCATTTGTAGGAGGTCGGCAAATACAAGATAACATCCTCATTGTTCAAGAGGTATTGCACCATTTGAGAGTCAGGAAAAGGAAGAAAAGATTCCAAGCCATCCTTAAGCTGGACATGAGGAAAGCATACGATAGGGTCGAATGGGATTTCCTAGAGGCTTGTCTTCTAAAGCTGGGGTTGAGTTCAAAATGGGTTGAGAGAGTAATGACCTGTGTCACATCAGCATCATTTAGTGTCAAATTTAATGGAGAGACCCTCCCCTTTTTCAAACCTTCGAGGGGCCTTAGACAAGGAGATCCTATCTCCCCGTACCTATTCATTCTCATGGCGAACACTCTCTCGGCCTTGATGAAGAAGGTAGTGAATGAAGGGACAATCAAAGGTATAAAACTCAACAGAAACTGCCCTATTCTCTCTCATTTGCTATTCGCCGATGACTCTATCTTCTTTTGAACGGGCAACTGGTGGAATGTCAGAATCTGGCTATGATTCTGAACCAGTACTGTTTTGCATCGGGGCAAGAGATAAATCTCAACAAATCCGGACTGTTCATGGAGCCTAACAGCCCACAACAACTCTAAAACAGCCTTGCAAACGCGCTCAGAGTGCCTATTGTGGGGAAAGCGGGGAAGTATTTGGGGCTGCCCTCTGACTGGGGAGATACGAAGAAGAACATGTTCTCATGGATAAATGACAGAGTGGATTCAAAACTTGAAGGGTGGAAGGAAAGTCTATTTTCTAAGGCCGGGAAAGAAACCTTAATTAAAGCAGTGGTGCAAGCCATCCCCCAATACGCCATGTCAATTTTCAAAATCCCTATTTCTGTCTGCAAATCCATAGAAAGGAAACTATCCCAATTCTGGTGGAAGAACAGCAAGTCAAAAACAGGCCTGCATTGGAGACGTTGGGAGCTGCTAAAGACAAGGAAAGATGAGGGGGGCCTAGGCTTCAAGGATATGGCCACCTTTAATAAAGCGCTACTGGGAAAGCAAGCATGGAGACTAGCGCAGAGACAAGAATCCTTATGGAGCAGGATACTAAAGGGAGTTTACTTCCCAAATTGCAGTTTCCTACAGGCTGAGAAAGGCTCAAGACCCTCCTGGGGATGGCAGAGTATTATCCATGGCAGGGAGACGTTTTTAGGGTTAGAAAGGTGGACTATTGGAAACGGAAAATCAGTACTGATCAGAGAGGACCGCTGGCTTGAACGAGGAATTATTAGTGGCCCAGCAAACAGAGATGATCCAGTGAAAGTCTCAGAGCTGATGGTAGAAGATATGGCAGCATGGAATGCTAAGTTAGTCGAGCAGCTGTTTGACGAAGACACTACAACAGAAATCCTTTCGATCCCCTTAAACGCTCAACTATGCGAAGACAAACTGAGATGGACTAAAAACCTGTCAGGAGATTACTCGGTGAAATCTGCCTACAACAACATCAGAGGCATTGAGGCTAACCAGAATAGAAATGAGGCCTCTAGTTCTTTCCAGCCATCGCGTAGACTTTGGAACAGTATATGGAGAGCCAACATCCCCCCAAAAGTCAAAAACTTCCTATGGAATGCAGCTCAGAACGCCCTGCCCTCGAGAGAAAATCTCTACCGACGAAACATCATCCCCCACCCCCTATGTCCCATCTACAACCTCTACGTTGAGAATATAGAACACACCCTACTCTTATGCCCCTGGACGCAGCAAATATGGCAACAGTTATGCACTGAAACAGAGAATATCCCTTACCTTCGGATGGATGCTTGGCTTCAAGCGAGACTTGAAGATCCCGACCCTCAGCCTTCCTTCGAGTTGATTGCGTGCACTCTATGGGGTATCTAGAAGTCAAGAAACAACATGGTGTTCAGAGGACAAAAACCTCAAGCTGAAACCCAGATCTGTGAAACGAAAAGTACCCTAGAGTGCTACAACAAGTGGAACCCGAAGAGTCAAAACCATACCACGAAAGAGGCTCCTTATCTCTCGGATGGAAACCACCGAGTGAAGCGACTCTGAAGCTCAACATTGATGCGTCAGTCAGCGAAAGGGAGGCGGAAGGAGCAATTGCGGGTGTACTCCGAGATAACAGAGGGCTCCTTCTGGACGGCTTTGCGGAAAAAATCAGATCTTGCAACCCACTGGTGGCTGAAGCTAGATCTATGATCGCAGGTCTTCGCTTCCTCTGCAGCAAAAAGGAGATAGCAGACTGGAAGATTCTGGTGGAAGTGGAGTCAGACTCCCTAGGGGTCATCCGTGCAGTCAAAGGAGAGACCACCCCGTACTGGGAGGCCGAATCTTTCCTGGTAGAGGCCCAAGCATTTTGGCCCAATTTTGCAACATTTCCGTGGCTCATTGTAGGAGAGAGGCCAATAGGGCCGCTGACTGGGTAGCTAGTTCTCTTAGGACCGAATCACTTTCGGCCCTTTGGGTTTCCTCCCCTCCCAAACCCCTTTAGGACCTTCTTTCTGTTGAAGCCCCTAATCTGGGCCGTTTTGTAAGCAACCCCTTGAGTTAGTAATGCAAGTTTGCTTTTTCGACCAAAAAAAAAAGTGAATGCTCGTATGCGTTAGATGAGATAGTGGGAAAGAGGGCTGGAGAGTCAAGAAATTATCGAAAACAGCTGTCTAAGTCAGTTTGGTGTATTGGGTCAAGTGATCATACGTGCGTGGATGGGCCAGGAATTGTTTTCGCAACAAGAACTATGGCTAAATTCGATGGCTCGGAGTCATGGCCATGAAATTGAGGAAGGGAGCTTTTGAGATTGGTTCGGCGATGCTGGGCCGAATACTGTAGGTTCGGCTCTGCTAGGCCAAGAAGAGAAAATGTTTGGTTCATGGTCTTGCGGCACTAGAAACTTTGTTAACAAGAATTTCAGTTCGAGTAGGAATCTCGGTTTAGCTGATGATCAATGAGACGTGCTAGAAAGGGAATACAGGATTAAAGCAGCACCTGGGTCCTAGTCAAGAAATTGCGAAAAGGAATAGTTGAATAAGGAATGAAACAATAGACACCGATTCCTTTGCAATCTTGAATTGTCTATCACTTGCTTGTGATTGGTCGTATATGCACTTTAGATGCAGGGATGGGGTTAGGCGACTGTAACTGTATCTTGTAGGTGGCATTGCCGAAGGTACATGGCTCAGAGGAATAATACTTGATAATGTAAGTTGTTTATTGTGATGCGATAAATAGAGGAGTACTTGGTATATTTTGAGTGTTGTGCATTCCTCCAAACAATTGAATCAATAGATTGAGTGAATACCCCCATGAAGTTATGGGAAGACCCTGCTATATGACTAAGTGGTCATGCTATGTGTTTGGACGGTCTCGGAAGCGGTACAAGACAACACTCTTACTGTATACTGACATAATTGAGCCGTATTGAGTATATATATGTATAAATGTTTGCATCACATGCGTATATTTATGAACAAACCCCTCGTTATGGCTTTTTTGCTCGTTATTGGTTGTTATACGTTTCATCGAGATTGCAAGTTTAGTCACCTAAGGTAGCGAGACTTGCTGGTATTATCATTGTTTAATCCTCGCATTACAAAAAGGAATTAGTAGGCATTTTAGAGGTTTAACTTGCTGAGCTTATTTCACTCCTTTATTGCTGAAATTTTTTAGGTAAGTGGTCATGGCCAATCCTCCAACCATCTCATATGGTGTGCCATCCACCTAACTTGGAAGGTGTCGCCTTACTTTGCTCCCGGGATACCGAAGATGGAGTAAGTGCAAGTCACATGTCAGTTATGAGTCGATGGCGACCTGGACATAGGAGTGATCTTACATCATTTTGTAGTTGTTTATGGTATACTGGAGGATGACCTAGGGCTCATGGGCCCTTTGTCTTTTGACTATGTGGCAATGTAGGGTGGGCTAGGTAATCCTAATAGGATAGTTGGAGGATACGTTACGGCACGGGCCGACATTTGGCACTAGTTAGGTTGTCGGGCTGTTGTGGAAATTTTGGTTAGGGACTATTGTCTTCGTCTTTTGTATAACAAGTTGGGTAATAAGCTTCATTTTGATGCTACCCAACGAGTCTCCTAGTTATAAGTAAAATAGACCTCACATTTGTCGACCGTAACTAAATAAAGTGATGTGTTTTATTATATGTTTGCGTGTTATTTTAATTAATTTATTGTCAAAAGTGTTAGTACACATGGCGAGCCTAGGACGCCGCTGCTCTGACAGGGGTGGCAATTGATAAAGAACCTGAGCGACTTATGCGTGAGGGAGATCACGGAGTTCACCGTCAAGGTGCACAACGGCGACGCCAAGACGGGGCTGGTGCTGAAGAAGGTGGTGAAAGCCGAGGAGCAGGTTGTGGTAGGGATGAAATACAGGCTTGTCGTCGAGGTTGAGGATGGGGCCGACACAAGGAGCTACGAGGCTGAAGTTTGGGACATGCCGTGGGAGAATTTCCGGCGTCTCGAGTCTTTCAAGGCCGTTCAAGGCAATGTGTGGGGTCGTGTTTGTAAATAATCGACATCGACCCTTTTTCAGTGATTCGAGAATATATCGACATCTGGTTTTCATTTGAGGGATCCTATGTTTACCCTTTCCTTTTCTTGCTCTTGATTCATGCGACATCCAAGAATCTCGTGAAAATGGATCAGATTAGGCGAGCTGACAATGAGAAATCTACAGATAAGCCTTTTTTTTTTTTCTTGGAGGAATGTATGGAAATATTCAAAAGGTTTGATCTTTGACGGTGGGGCCTGTGGATTTGAGGCATATTATTTTGGTATATGCTCACGTGAACTGTAGGGAAGGGACGGACTTGTGTTCTTGACTTCTGGCGTTTTGGTGATGCATGTTTGATGAAAACTCGAACAGGAATGTGCACTCTTTGTCGTTCTGCAACTCAGTAGCACCATGGCGATCTCATTGTGGGTCGCTACGCAGTGGCTGCCACCCTTAGGCATCAACTACTCAGTGATCACAGTTCTCCAGCGATTCCTCTCTCTCCTGGCCCGGATCTTCGATCCAACTATATGCGACCTCCCAAGACGGTTGTCATGACTGCAGTCCAATTTATGGCCAAATTTTACTCCCGTTTCGACCCCCTTTTCGTAGTTTCTTTTCCTCCATCACACTGATGGTTGCAAAAGACCAACGCAGCAAAGGCAACCACCACCCTCGCGACAGTCACCGTAGTGACGCAACCACTACAATGGTGGTTGTCGCCAACAATGGCAATCATGTGTCATCATATTCTGTCTTATCCTATTCGACTATATTAGCCGTCGACTATAGCATCTAGATGGATCGGGATACTAACCACATTATTTAGATGAACCTGGATAAGAGAAATCGGGCTACTCGATGCAAGTATAGAAAAAGTCGTAAAGTTGTATACCTAGCTAGTGCTAAACAGTACACATGAGTGTGCAAGTATCTTTTTCCTTGTGGTTTATTTACGGCTTTGAATTCGATTGGCGTAGCTTGTATACCAGGTTCAAGAACCATCATCCCCAGTTTCCTGTGGACTTGCAATGCAAAGTCAACACAAAAGCCTATGTGCTCACATGTTTAACCAGCGTCTCGCTTCATGGGCTGTAGTAGGACAAAGGAGCTCGTACACACCTCTCCTTGGAAGGATAGATGGGGCAATTTCTTTTGTTGAAAGATTTTTGACAAAATAGATAGGGTCGCATAGAAGCGAATGAATAAATAGAATATGAAAGCAGGTTTCACATAAGGAAAATTCGACGCATGTCCTATTCAATATGGATGGGAAAATTGTCAAAAAAATCCTAAACCTATTACACTTTTACTATTTCAGTCTTAAAACTTTTGTATTTGCACTAATTTAGTCTTAAACCTTTTTTTCCCACCGATTTAGTCCTGAACCTTTTGTAATTATGTCAATTCAGTCCACCCGGCGAATTTTCGCCAGCCGTTGTTGACGTGGATACCAGCCGGCGATGACGTGGATGCTGGCCGGCAATTTAATATTTTAATATTTTTTGAATTTTTAATATTTTTAAAAATATTTTCTTTTGTTTTCTTTTTTCCTCCTCCCATCTTCTTCCTTTAACCTGTTATCTTCCTCTGTTCCGATTATCTTCTTCCTTAGCTCCGACGATGAACTAGAGGATGGCTGGCGAGGCTCACCGAGGCCGGGCGAGGCTAAGCCTCGCGACGGTCGGGCGAGGCTCTTCTTGCTAACCCAGATTTGGGCGAGGACGAGCCTCTGGTCTATCGCCATGGTCGGGCGAGGCCTGACCTTGCTATGGCGGGACAAGGCCGAGCCTCGCAATGGCTGGGCGAGGCTTGGCTTGCCAACCTAGATCTAGGCGAGGTCGATCCTCACCAGCCCAAATTGGGCAAGACCGTCACGAGGCTCGTCCTCGCCCTTCGCCCAAATCTGGGTTGGCGAGGTAAGCCTCGCCCGACCGTCGTGAGGCTCGGCCTCGCCGCCATCTCTAGGGCTAAATTTCGATTGGGGGTGGGGTGGTATACACATGGCATTTCTAGAGCCTCGGCTCCGATTTGCAGGCGATAGTCATACCTCCCAACTTCCAAATATTCCACGGTAGCGCATCAATCATCTTCACATTCGGTGAGATTGCTCGAGTTTCTTTGATATCCCCAACCCATGCTTCGATTCTGAGTTAGTCCTGACTTTGTATGTGAAATGTGCTGAGGAAGAAGATTACCAAAGCAGAGGAGATGACAGAGACAGAGGAAGAAGTTGGGAGGAGGAAAAAAGGAAATAAAAAAGAAAAAATAAATTAAAGAAATTAAAAATTCAAAAAATATTAAAATATTAAGTCGCGGCCGGGACTAGCTAACAAAGAAATTAAAGAAGAAAAAAGGAAAAAAAGAAAAAAAATTAAAGCAAGTAACTAAAAAATAATTTTTATTTGAAAAATATAAAATAATTTTTTGAATTTTCAAAAAATAAATAAAATGAAAAGAAATAACAAATAATTGACAAGAAAGAAGATCTAAAAAGAGAGCAGGAAGGAAAGACAAAGAAAAAATATTTTCCTCTTCTCAAAAAGAGGAAAAAACTTTTCCCTACTTTTGAAGGGGTTTTTTTTTCCATAGAGGGATATGTTTTCATGGACTAGCTTATTTTCCACCCCAAACGTCAGAAAATCTAAAAAAAGTATTTCTAAAAACTAATTTTCACGAAACAAATAGAGCCTTAGGCTGAATTTCAATTTAGTCTCGAACGTTTTAAAGATAATCTCCAACTTTCACTCTAGTCTTAAATCTACCCATGTTCCCACTAGTTTCTTTAAAGTTATCAACATTACGGTCGGGTCCATTATCATTACATGTATCTTCATCAGGCAAAAGGCCTCACTTATATTTGTGGGAGCTACGCATGCATCCTCGCTCATGCTCCCTAGCGGCGGACATAAGGCCTTTCACTCTCAACCTTACATGTATCTTCATCAGATCATAGCCTTCATAGGGACAACTACAGTCTCTTGATGCTAAAAGTTTCGAAGAAATCAATGGCAATTTTTGGACTCTTGGGCAGTTTGATACTAAAATGAAAGTTGAAGATTTTTCTTAGACAAGAAAAGTTTCGACAAAATTGAAATTTGACCTCAAATTGGAGATTTTTTTTAAAAAAAAACGAAATCAGCCCTCCGAACTCCTAAAAAAGAGGGTGAAGGGATGTGAGAGTGGAGTTGGAAATAAGCTGAGGGCAAGGGTCGATTACATATAAATGCAAAAGAGAAGTAAAGTTGAAAATGTAGTTAAAAGAGCTTCTTCTTTTTTTTTTTTTTCCCCCCGTAAAAAGGGATGGGAGCAAGTTGTGTCTATTAATTGAAAAGTAGCTGACTTTCCGGGTCCTCCAAAGGCCATTTTTATTAATGCCTGAACGTTTGTAGATTGTGTGATGGATAAAAAAATTTCATTTTATACTATCTTTTCCATACGATTTACAATCATTTGATTCCAAAAACTTTCGATCTGCTTATAAAATAAAGTTTGAAATATACTTGACATGCTTCAGTTCACATTGTGTGATTCAATTCTACAGAAATTGTCTGCAAATAAAAACACACACAGACATATATTGTAAATTAAGTCGGATCGTAATGATCACAGTGAAATTCTAACTGTTAGTTTTGCGCAATAAGTTTTCGTACATTATCTTTGGAGAAAAACGTAAATAAACGGCAATAAGAGATAAGAAGATCTATATACCAAAACTTTTTTATGTGGAAAGTCCAATTCGGCAAAAAAAAAAAATCACGGGATGCTAGTCCAGGAACTGCTCCACTGTAATCAAAAGATTATAATTAACACTCTAGCGGTATCTTTCTCACAAGAAATCCTTACAATTGTCAACAAAACACATTCTCACTTGATGAACTCTCAAGATCTCTCATATTTACATATTGTTGAGAGCTCTTATGATCTCTATGGAGTATTTTCTGGTGCACGTAGAATCCTCCACTAGAGGCTAGTGCTGAACAAGGGCGTGAAGGGCAAGACGTAGGTCGTCGCGGGGACAAACTACAAACTTGTCGTCGACGTCAAGGACGGGGCCGATGCGAAGAGCTTCAAGGCCCTCATCTGGGACAAGCTTTGGGAGCATTGCCGGTGTCTCTCGTCCTTCAGGGCAATGTGAGCGGTCGTCGTTTCGTCCTACTTCTGATTATTACTAAAACTATCCTCAGTCATATTGCAGTTTCAGTAGTTTAAGAGTAGAATAAAGAGTCCATAGAAGTGGAGATCTTGTCGTTTTATCTTTAGGGGTGGGAAGTTTTCAGCCTCACCTGATGGGCTGTTTCTGTTTTAAAACTTTGGTGCAAAATTCGAGGGATCCCATGTTTTGCTTTCCTTTACCTGTGTTGTTATTTGCTTTTCTGTTTTTGATAGAGAAAATTATCCTAAATATCATAAATTTATTACATTTTTATTTATATAATTTTAAATTTTTTTATTTTATCAATTAAATTCTAAATTTTTTGGCCTCATGATACTCTAGACGAGGGTTGGTGGGCCCTTGCTGGCCAAAGTAAGGGAAAAAAACAAAGAAAAGAATGAAAAGAAAAAAGAGGAAAATAAAATACAAATAAAAATTGGAAAAAAAATTAAGATGTTTTTGATAATTAATCACGTTAGTTATTTCCAGTCAAAATTAATCAAATGGACTCAATTAACAAAATGTGAAAAGATATTGAGACTCAATTGGCAAAACTAAAAGGTTTAAGCTTAAATTGGTAAAGTGCAATAAGTTTAAAACTTTTTGAACAATTTTCCTTTTTGGATGACATCGAGGAGTACATATATAAAGTCTGGTCAATAATTTGTTGTTAATTGTTGTCCAACATATTCAATTGAAGATTACTTTGAGCAGTCCCCCGATTCCTACATGCATATTTAGTTTGCTTTTGAATGAATTAGGAAGTTCACTCATGGTGTCATTTGATAAATAAACGAGAATATAAGAGAGTTAATAAACTGATTAAATAATGATATAAACTCTGCTCGAAATACATGAACATTTTACTAGCAACATTGCCAAAAGAGTCATAAACCTATTGCAATTGTGTCAATTTAGTCCTAAATCTTTTTTATTTATGCTAATTTAGTCCATCTAATCAATTTTTGACTGAATGATGCTGATATGAACGCCAGCCGGAGTTGACATGGAAAATTTTTTAATAATTTTAATAATTTTCAAAAATTTTTCCTTTTATGTTTCTTTTCTTTACCTTTCTTTTTTTTTTTTTGCTTCATTCTTCCTCCAACCGATTGTCAGCGAAGCTCATACTATCAGACACTAGGGAGGGTGAAGCCTCACCATGGTAAGGTCAAGCAACCCTCAACCTTGACCCTGCCGCGAATGAGGAGCCTTGCCCCGACAAGGTTGGGCAACCCTCGACCTCAACCCCGCTATGGATGGCGAGCCTTAGCACTGTCGATGGCGAGCCTCAGGCTAGCCCGACCTCACCTAGTCTTAGGGGGGCGAGCTTCGTCGGCCCTTGCCTTTGGTTAGTCACTAGTGGCAACTGGCTGGAGAAAAAGGGAAGCTTTAAAAAATAGGAAAAGGAAGAATATTAGAAAAATATTAAAATATTATTAAAAAATTTATCTACCTCAATGCCGAGTGTCCATATCAGCTTTAATCGGCGTCTGTGTCAACATTAGTCGATAAGAGTTTGTTGGATGGACTGAATTGGTACAAATGCACAGGTTTAAGACTTAATTGGCATACTTGTGATTAGTTTAAGAATTGTTTGGTAACTTTTTTCATTTTTAATTTGACATATGCAACCGACGGTACATTTGATATTTGGCAGAGACAAACTTGAAGAAAGAGCGCAAAATACTAAAAATCCACAGGCTCACGTTTTCCATCGCATGCTTTTCTACAAGCCTAACATCATCCTCGACTGAGTAAAAAAAAACAAACCTAGAGGAAATATTTTCATAATGTATGCACAAAATGAGGCAATTGAAGTATACTTCCATCATTGACGATCCATCTTTTCCTGAAAACAACTACACCAATGAATTATTTGACTACGGATGTCCTGACATACTTGACTAGGAAACCATCAAGATTTAAAAATTTAACAAGAAAGGACATTTCTTCGGATTTGATCTCACTGCTATTTGAAATTTAAAAACCAACATCACTAGATAATACTGTTCAATTGGATTTTCGATCAGCCGATCACGTACGTGCACTGTGCTTCCTAACCACTTACAGCACAAGCCATCGTGGTCATGACCGATGGAGTCAAGACGACCAAGCCAAACACATGATCGAACACTCCATCAACGCCTCACCCAATCTTGGACAAAGGAAAGAACGGATCACGACTATTCCTTAGACTCATCGTTCCCTCATCATACTCGTAGTATGCATGTCATGCTCTGATAAACATTAAAGAAACAGAAATATCTCTGCAAACCACCACCACTATTGCATCGAGCACGAGCTGCAGACCTCTCCTGAGTTTGTCGCCAGCGAGTTTTGGCTCCGTTGACGCATCCCTCATTTGCAAAATGAGAATAACAAGGGAATTTCATGAATATAAACTTATATATACGAATTGAGGATTTCTGTATAATTTGAATAACATCCGCAGGTTCGAACTTTTTTTATATTTTTAATAGACTTGAGGTTTCGAACAAAAAAAAAACGAACTTGAGAAATGAAGTGAAATATACGAATTAGAATTTCTGTATAATTTGTTGTATCTAGATATTGATACATGGAGCCACTTTATCAATAAGCCTTGATTCACGGTTTTTTTTGGTTTTGAAAAATGCCGAACCAAATCAAGCCATAAGATATTGTTTAGTTTGCAATAAAACAAATCACCTTGACCCAAAACACTAATATTGGCCTCTTTCCTTGAGGGTTGATATTTGCCTCTAGTATAAAACTAACAAGATAAAAAGATCATCAAACTTAGTCTCACCTCGTTTATACTCACTATCCAACTCATTATATTATTATGTCCCTTAATCAAGAACCGCCACTTTCTACCGTTATTATAAATACTATTGTTTATTGTTAAATTATGTCTCCAATTTGAACCCGTGTACGATATGCTTACTTTGAATTTAATTTTGGAGAAAATAGCTTTTGCCACTACAAGACAAAAGAAGGGGCACACTTATTTTAGAAAAAATTGCCAAAAAAGTTCTAAATTTATTACAATTGTATTAATTCAATCATAAGCCTTTTTTTCGCCAATTTAATCATAGACCTTTATAATTATGTCAATTCAGTTCATTCAACGAATTTTGATGTGGACGCCAACAAGCTGGCAACCTAATATTTTAATTTTTAATTTTTTCCTTTTCTTATTTTTTTCTTTACCTTCCTCTTCCTTGTTTCTTCCGCTTTCAACTTCACCAGTTCACCAACCCCTTCCCTATTCTTTGACTTCAACTTCACCAATTCATTGAAGAAGAAGAAGAATCAAACCAACTAAACTAGACCCCACACACCTCCATTGCCTCCGCCTTTGCCCCCGCCACACCTCTTCACCATAGTCACTACCGCTCCTTCACTGTGGGTCTACGTGTCGAGGAAAGCCACGCCGATTCACATCACGCACTGTTGCATATTTGCTAGGCCTCGGCAAGGCTATGTAAGGCTTGACCTTGCGAGATTTGGTTGGTGAGATCGGCCTTTGCATAGCCATGGTGAGGCTCAGCCTCTTTTCGGCTAACCATGGCGAGGCCGATGAGAACCACGTTGGTCGTCCTCTAGCAAGTTGCCAACTTGGTGATCGGTTGAGGTAGATTGGGGAAGGGGAAGCTAAAGTGAAGGGGAAAAAATAAAAAAATAAAAAATTCATAAAATTATTAAAATATTAGATCGACAACTGGCCGGCGTTCATGTTAGTGCTGGGCTGTCAAAATTTACTAGATGGATTGCATTGATATAATTATAATAGTTTTAAAATTTTTTATAATTGTTTTTTATTTTATTATTTCTCTATATGCACGGCGAAAGCAGATCGTACGGATCTCTGTTTGGATGAAAAAGGATATTTTGTGGGGCCCATGAAGAATTGTGGGGCCCTGCTCTCTTTTTCTTAGCAGCCACGTGAATAGAAGTGCCGTACAGTTTATGGGGCACGAACCGTCGGCTCTTGAGTCAGCCCACATAGACGACGCAAAGCACTGGAGACGTACGTTGTGGTGTCAGCCCGTACAGTAGAGCTTTGGACAATGGCGGATTTGTTGTATGAGTTTTTCGCAGCTCTCCGTTAAATGTAGGCCACTACTTTTGATCGAATCACATAAATTTCTGATGTCTTCTATCATTCTTCAATATTTCTTTGTATTTTTCACATTAACTTATTTGGCAAAATCTAGGTAATTTCGTGTTTATATAGTTATCATTATTATATTATTATATTATTATTCTTATTATTATTATTATTAGCTTCTAAATCGTGAACTGCATCTCTCATTGGTTTTAGTATCATGTAGTTAAACAGCTACGTAAATGTTTTTGATCCTCAATTTTTTTCATTAAACTTAAATTATCGCAAGGAAAAGATGAGAGATATGTGGGATACTGCCAATTATATTGAATTGACATTTAAAAGGTAAATGATTCATTGATTTCTTCCCCGATTGTCCCCATGTTATTGTTGCCTAAAGTATTTAAGATTTTGGCCATTTATAGTCTAGTGGGGTTTGTGAGGTAATTTTAAAACTAGCATGCATCGATTTCTATGAAATTTGAGATTGAAGTGGCTCTTGCGTTTTCTTAATATTATAGAAAAGCTATAAACAATGTAAGTATTATGTTGGTGGGCATATAGTCAGGATCTTACCAGTTTGTGTCAAATAATGATTTTTGTGACTTATGGAATGAGAATCGACACGTCAAATTTGCGCTAAAAGTAAGATATTAACCATGCAAGTGAAATAGTGTTAAAATGGAGTATTCTTTGTTACTGTTCAAAAATACCTTTACACAAGTACATTTTTGCATCTCTGCTCTCTCTCTCCATCTAAAGCACGATTTCCATGTATTACAATCATTTCAGTCAAGATTTACACCCCCAAAAAAAAAACATCCATAGTAGAAACGAATTCATAAAGTTAAACATTGTTAATAACAAACTTCTTCCCCTAAAATCTGAGCTATTTAGCCAGGGGGCGGTTTTTTTTTTATACAATCACCGGGGAATTAATATGTAAAAACTCCACCTCACACGATTTAGAGATGGCCGACGAGCCGGTTTCGGCCGAGTCAAACCCAGAACCACCCTTTGAACGTGCCGGTTCCAGTTTTTTATAATTTTTGAAATTGTGAAACAGCCGGTTCCGAACCGATTGCCGAACCGTCCTATTTAACTTAATAAATTTTCTCTTTTTTTTTATAGAAACAGAAGCCCAAATAGTGTGGCCACGGGCCCGGTTTCGGCCCGGACAGGACCCCGGGTCAAACCCGAAACCCGGCCATTCAACGGGCCGGTGCATTGCGAACCGGAACCGGCCCATGTGGCACGGGTCGGTTTTCCGGGTCATAATTTTGCGAACCGGCCCGGGCCCAACCCGTGGGCCTTTGGGCCCAAACGGCTATAATGTGTTGGTTAACCAACGGCCATTTTGGCTGTTTGGTTTGACCACGGCTATATAGCCGTTCGGGCAAGAATGGCTATACAGCCATTTTTAAATAATTATTAAATTAAT
Source organism: Psidium friedrichsthalianum (assembly GCA_019149425.1). NCBI lineage: Eukaryota > Viridiplantae > Streptophyta > Magnoliopsida > Myrtales > Myrtaceae > Psidium > Psidium friedrichsthalianum. The sequence continues at coordinate 206 of JAGVVM010021185.1, read as the reverse complement.
TTTTTTAATTTTAAAAATAACCATACCATTATAAAATAGCCATCTTTACCTTTCATTTTTCCTTATACAACTTCTCTCAATTCTCTCCATTTCTCAAATTCTATCAATTCTCTCATTTCTTCCACTCATTCCTTTCAAAAAATGGGCTTAGTGGAAGAGGAAAGTAGCCCGGATGATTCCCGAATAAATTCATTATTCTCATGATT
>JAGVVM010021184.1:0-19233 GCA_019149425.1 Psidium friedrichsthalianum | reverse complement strand
AAGAGAGAGAGAGAGATCTAGGCAATGGATGAGAGCTCCTTCGCATTTGAGATAGAGTGGGTCTGCACTCGGACTGGTGACCATGGTTCCACATGGGGCGGGAGCAAGAGGAAGACGAAGAAGAGGGAGCCACCGATAAAGCTCGCAACCACAGCAAGGACTGCTTGGAGGTTGGGTTGAAATTCATGTCAGAGAGAGAGAAATTGGGAGTTTAGCTTAGATGACATAAGTGAGCCTAGGACGGGAGAGAAGTTGACTGTGTATAGAGAGAGATGAGGAAGGTGAAGAAGACTCAGAGGAGCTGCCATCAATGGGGTTTGCTTCAATGGAACATTGAGTCATTGCAGTCGTACTTGCTTCATGGAAGAAGCTACTTTTGTAAACCTGCTTCCACTCGGTCGACGAGACGTGCTCTGTGTTCTTTCGGAAAATGACTTCCAACATTCTGAATTAGGAAGTCATTTTCATTAGTTTAAATTTGGAAATTTCTAATCTACCGAAATCATTTTCCAAATGAAGAAAACATTTTCCAGTAAAAAGTATTTTTCCTCCAAACAAACACAGCAATTCAGATGCAAACTTATGACTCCAAGAAATAGAAAGATGCGTAGCGATAATAAAATAAGTGAGGAGGGTATTCCCGATATTGCCATCTCCCATTCAAAGCCGGGTTGGTGAGTGCTCTCAGAACAAGCTCTAATGAGTGACTGAGCAGTTCAAAAGTCCAAAGATCTACATAAAATGTGAGAATCCATGTCTAAATCAAACCCACCTATTTCTTCTTTAGACCAACGAGCAATAAGTCCAATATACAGGGAATTGACAATTTCACCAACCATACAATGTGGTCGTTCTGGCGCGACAAATTGCATCTCTTTCTAAATAGGAATAAGGCGGTGCAATTTAGAACTCATTAGCAGAAAACAATCAGAGTAACTTCTCACTAGATAACTTGATCATGAGAGCACGCCCTCACCTCTTTCACGGGCAATGGAGGCCGAAAGAATACCGAGGTCGCGATTTAAGAATGTTAATGCAGATTCACATTCTGAGATTATTCTCGTGACAGAGGAGGGTTCGCCAGAAGCCGTTTCAGACAACCCAACAGCCAGAGCTGCATATGAATCTCTGAGATTCCTCAAGTTACCAAGGAACTGCAGAAAGTTTTAGCAATGGATAAGGTTAAAGATGCTTAAGGGATGCTGAGTCCACCCAGGATATGAGTTCGTCATAGAACCTAATGAAACCTAACGAAATGACAGAACCACTACCTTTGCAGAAATTTCAGTAAGCAATATTAATCCAAGTCAGTTATTCAACACTATGAATCAATTACTCTAGGTTAGCTCTCAAGTGACATCCCATTAAGAAATTCAAGCATATAAACAAATATCTTTTTTCAGAGTTGAAAGTTAACTTTTCACTATATGCATATGCAAAAGTTTTGTCAGAGAGAGAGATCCTTTTTTGCATAAGTCACAACATCTTGATGCAAAATTGACATGTGAAAACATGCATGAATTTTGAATATATCAGTAAGCTTATGCATAACCCACACAAAGCTTCCCTTAAGATTTTATAGTTTAAATTAACACCATGCCAGCTATGACAATCATAGCATTTGACTTTAGCATGGATAACACATGCAAGAAAAGTGGATTTTTAATTCATCCAATGTGATGGTTAAACTATCCCTGATGGTACAGACTAAATAAAAACTATCCCTGGTGGTAGTTTTCCTGTCATTGATTGGAGAGTACCGTGTATAGGAATATAACATATCACTAGAAAACAAGAAAATTCTTGCTCAGTAAATATTTCATGCAAACCAAAACTGAGGGCCTTCTAAGTTTTGGACAATTTTCCACCTTATCAACATTCAAGTCATGATTCACTTGGTGTATAAATTTAGAAGATCCTATGGTGGAATTCAATGCAGCTAAAAGAAGGGATAGAGTATGTGAGATTCCATCAGATCCTGTATTTGAAAAGCATTCGCATACCTTCAGAAGCATCTTGTATGCTTCCAATAAGCGATTAGCGGCCGGTCCAAACCCATGGAGTTGGGGTACCTCCATCATGTGTGTCCAAGGGCGAATTTCCTACAAATAGAAAGTAGCACAAATGTGTCCCTGACAAGAGGCCACCTTCGAAAAATGGATTGAAAGAAAGGATATTAAAAGTATCAAATGAAGGCATGAAACTATGAAAACCTTCGTATAGATCATATTGAATGTTCTTGCAGTCTCTAGAAAAGATTCCAAATGTGCACGAAGTTGCGCTTCAACTTCTGTGTACTCCTCATCTGGGTTGTAAGCATGCTGGGACAAACAAAAATCTATAAGATTTAACGAAAAGGTTATAAGGATAACTTAAAAACTGAGGAGCACCATAAGAAATATGACTGAGAAATGTTCTAGAAGTGTCTCTAAGAAGAATAAACCAGATAAAAATGAGGAAGTCAGAAATATCCAGGAAAACATGAAAAGTGAACATTCCAAATACTGATCTAGGGACATGATGCTGCTGTAGTCAGGAATAAATACATAAAACTATCGGAATGAAAATTTTGTACATGTTAAAGAGGATGTAGCAACCTATTTTTACTTCCTTGCAATTCTAATTAGGCCAACAAGGAGCAGTATAGCTGAACTCAGACTTCGTACTGACTAAGAGTCAGCCACCAAAAAATTCAACATAAATAAATTACTTATGCAGAAAGTCCTTTCCTAGCCCATGATATGTTGAGAGCCTAGAGGATGCATTTAACCTCGACGCTCTGAAAGCCAGGTAGTTGAAAGCACAAAGCAGGCTATTGTTGGAATGATTACTGGTGTAAATGGAAACTTCATCCTCATTAAAACAGGCAAGAACTCCAATGTTTACAGTATTGCATTATACACATCATAATTGCATCAGGAAGAGGAGAGAAACTTTACATAGAATAGTAGTAACCAGGGAGCTGTTCCGCAAACTACTAATGTCAACTATCTTAAAACTTTATAAGCAAATGAGGTAAAGGATATTGGGCAGACCTTTGATGCTAAATCATCAACTTTCTGTTGTAGATTCATGAGTATCTTTGATTGTTCGGAAAGCTTTGCCTCTAACTCCGAAACATCTGGCCTGCAAATGAACTTTGTTTAAACGAATTCAATTTTACTACATACGACTGAAAGTTTCATTCAAATATTCTTTTCATCAATAGTAAGCAATAATCGCAGTTTACCCTGCTAAAAAATGGCATCAGTCGTAATTTATCCGGCCTCAATTTTCCCTATCATGCCTCCACCCATTTTAGGACTATCGCAAAACTGAAATTGGCACTCCAAGGCCCACATGCCAAAAACACCCCATTACATAATTGAATTTCCCCCTCAACTACAAAGACCTGCTATGTCCTCCCTATCCTTTCAACTTTTTCCAGTAGCCTGCTGAAATTCAATTGTGCAGACAGATACCCTATTATTCAGTTTCTGGTTTCCTTGATGATGTCTCATTTTTTTGTCAGACTTAAAACTATGGGACTCTTCTTTTTTTGGTCAAAATGGGACACACAGTTGACAAGCAGTAAAAAGACCAAAAAATGTCAAAATCACCATATGCAACTTCTTAAAAAATAACGAATTCATGAACTGGAGACGTATTAATGATGACTGTAAACGATGCAAGTTGGAGTTACTTTATGCTCATTGCAATGTCAAATTAGTACATTCTCAGAGTGCTTACTTAGTTAATATATAGCACCATAGTTGTTCGATGAAACTGTCTAATTCACACTTGATGCAACTGGTCTGATTCAAACTCAACGTCAGCACCCCTATTTCATAAAAACTGAGAGAATTGTGAAATCGACTGAAATGTAAAAACAAAACAATGATGCATGCTGCAACTCGTTGATTACTTGTAACAAACTGAAAGCTTCGGAGTACAATTGCCATGGTAGGGAAAAATTAAAAATGATTGGTGGTCAATGGAAGGGACCTGAAATTAGATATAAGAGTACTGATCGATATTTTCGAGTAGCTTAGATATTAGGAGGTAATTGCAAAAATCAAACTAGGATTTAGTTCACCACATATTTCAATGTCAAGGAACACATTCTAGCCGAAACAGAAAAATTATAACACAATCAGGCATCACAAACAAGAATGGGATGTCTTACAATGGATACATAGATTGAATCTGGACGTCAGCAGGGAACAGCTTGCACTCCTCCGAAAAAATCTGAGCTTGCTTTTCCGCGATAGAATCTATCAGTTGAATATCTTTTGCTGCTTGCTCATCCACACTGCAAAAGACAACATCAAATACCAATTCAGAATACGAAGTTGCTGGCCAAGACATTTTCCAACATTCAATTCGCGTCTATATAAAATGAACTTGTAAATATTCCCTTGAGATGGGTGTGCCAGTCCCTGGATAGTCCATTTCGAGATGATTTTAATTAATTTCAAGCATCTTAATAATCTTGTGCTATGGCTATTTCAGGGTTAGAATCCAGTAAGCACCAACCAACAAAGCCCACCTCCACTCAGGATTATCAGCATAGATGCTTGCCTCAACAAGATCTACCATTAGCTGAAGCATTTCAGTGCGATCTTCATAAGTTCCTCTTCCCTGCAACAAAACCCTATCTCATTCATCAGGAGCTAAAATAGAGTACTTAAAATGTTGCTAAGCCATATTACTTGAAAAAAACAAATGTAACAACAATCATTCCAGGGATTCTTTAACCAGAAAATTGTGTTTACCCAACTTAAATTGGATAAAGGATGCTCCTTAATATTCGTAGTACTGCACCAACTTTTTGGTGCATGAAACAGCAGTGCGGATTATTGTTCATCTAGTCCTAAATCAGTATAGTCCAAGCATTTAGTGAATTAAACCCCCATGCGGATATTATTGAAATCTAATGATTCTCAATTACACTCATACAGTTGAATTGAGCCAACATGTTCTTGATCATACCTCGACTTGCTCTTCTCAGTGTCAGGTGTTATAGCAATTAATATTTATAGATGAAGATATTTACATGCTCTATCCTTCAAAAGAAACCAATGTCCAGATGAACAATTGCTTTAAAACAAATTATCTATCAGAGGATGCGGTATAAACTGAGTACAAGAACACAAGAAGATCATTAGCCAAACCATCAGGAGAGAAAAGGTTCTGTCCCTCTTCTTCTGTTTAGACTGTGTAGCCCTAGACATATATTCAGTAAATCACAGTGGAAAGTCAAACTCTTTTCAAAGAGAAGCATGCACACTAGCCTGACAGTACAGGTTCATCCTTCCCTAGCACACTAAAGCTAGTGGACACAATCCATACAACATGCACAACAAGACAGCCGATACTATTAGCATGTACACATCATCCACATCCACACAGTCACTGAACAGCCACATGCGCATGCTCGCACACAGTGTGCACAATCCAAGCACAAAGACAACTCCAACATAGGCACGAGCATGCATAATCAGTGCATGCATTGACCGCCACTTCTCCTCACCCCCAATTATCTCAGTACGTTTCTTCACAAACTGCTTCAGTATGACTGCTTTGCAACACATGGATCAATCTATGAAAAGCCAGTACTTCAACATGCTTCAAATATTCAGAATGTTCTACTGCTTCATAAGATCCCAATGCCACATAACTCGGAACGTCTGCAATTTTATGCATTTTGTAGGTTAAATTTAAAAACTTAACAATGATAATGCGGGCCTTAGCCTTTGTAATTGCTCCAGATATTATCTTTATGCATTAGGAATTTAATTTCACAACTTGCTTATCTGTGTACTAATTAATAAGTCTTTCAAGACCACCTACAGCAGACTACCTATGTGTTTCCTGCGGGAAAAAAAGAAAAAACTATATTATCATAGCAAATCCACACGAGAATTTGACATGGGAGATTGATTTATTAACATGATGCAGGTAAGTTCGCAGCCACTAATTTGATCAAATAGGTAACCACTAGACAGCTCGTTCATCAAACCAAGAGAAAGATCGTTAACCTGTATAACTTCCGTGTCAACGGTTGTCGTTACGCCCAGAAACTTCGCAATCTCTGCCAAATCTGCGCAAGTCAAAGAACAAAAAAAATTGCCAGAGAATTGCAAAAGCCGACAACTTTAAAAAGCAAGAGAGATGCCCAGTACATAAGAGCAGGCATATAAGCGTGGATGCGATGAGCAATGAGAAGGGTCTTATCGTAAGAGTTGGGAAGCCTCGAAGAGCAGAAACAAAAAAAAAAAAGAGCATGAAATGGTGGAAATTGAGGGAGTGAAGGGGCGCACATTGTATGCGAGAGGTCTCCTCGTCGCGATCCATGGCATCGCCTGCAGATTTTGCTGCGAGAACGGCGACTTGTCGCCGAGGAGCCTGCGAGTTCCGGCCGAAGCACGAAGGAACGCGAGCTTGTCATACACAGTTCGAATCGATCGATGGATCGATGAGAGAGAGAGAGAGAGAGACCTAAAGAAGAGCCATTCGAGGAGAGCGTAGCGCTCCATGCCGGGGAAGAGGAGGGACTGAGCGGGGGCATTGGCTCTTGGGTAGTTCAGCATCGCCAGCTTCTTCTGTATCTCCTCCATCTGCTTCGCTGCCATCTTCTGCACGGGGTCTCTCTCAGCTTTCAGAGAGTGCGATCTGGTATTTTTCAAAAAGAGGATGAACGAAGTAGATCGGACGGCACTAAAACGTGCGAGCACAATCCGAGAACCACAAGCATTCCCAGGCATCGTAATGGAAGCCCTCCAAGTCAAGCCTCACCACCAACAAGAAGCCATCCAGTTTTGGAGCCATCTCATGAACCAAAAGTCTCCTTCGCTGGGTCTCGCTTCACCTCGCTCCTGTTCTTTCGCTTTGGCTGCGAATCAGGCTCAAGTTTCGATTTTGGACGCGCCGAGTTCGCGGAGTCCTGATTCGAGGAAAGAGGGCGGTGGTGGGAATGGGAATGGGAGAATTAGGGTTACGGGTAAGTCTGCCGACGCTCAATTGAAGCAGAGGTGGTTGGACGCTCACTTGCCCCGTCGCTCCTAGTTCCGGAGCGGGCAGATTGTGATGGAGATGGTTCGGGCTGGATTGGGTTATCGGCATCTATCCGGATCTCTCGGGTCATCGGCGCTCTGAATCCCAACGGGTCCGGGTTTTCAACTTAGGTTCGGGGAATATGAATGGCCTTTTTGTTGCGCTCTTTTGTGCATGTTAAGTTCTTTTCTCGATTACCGAGTGCCAATTTGAATGTGCAGATGAGTAGGTAGTCAATGTAGCTATTTCATTTTGGCCACGTAATGAAGTGCTTTTTGAATTCCTAAGCGTTTTCACATATGGACAATATTGGGTTTTTCTCTGGAATTTAGGTCGTAAATATTAGGTTTTTGAGTTTACAATTAGACATTAAATCTGAGGTTATTAGGTATTTGAGAAGACTCATCTTACCGGAATTCGAGGTACGTCTCTTAATTCGTGGTTCATCACAAGTTCTAAAATTTGTCGTTTTTCGTGTGATTGAGTTTTAGAATTTAAAAATGTGTAATCTGAATCTTAAAACTTCTCAAATTGAATCGAAATCTTTTGTTACCTCCATCCAACTTGATTAACAAAAAATACTAAAATACCATCGTTTTGATCCAAACTTAATTTTAATATAATTTTTATTTAAATGAATTTTAAAATAAAGTTAAAAAAAAACAAAGAAGCAGCGGCAAGGGAGCCCTTGCCATTGCTGCCCCACCATCGCTGAAAGGGTCGCTGATGGTGGGGAAATGGTCGGCATGGGCCAGCAACCCTTGTCGACCAATGGTGAGGGTCGCGGTTAGGAATGAGCAAAAAAACCACAATCCACCCAAATCCGACCGAACTGTACTCAATCAGTTGATTTTAGATGGAACTGGCGAATATCGGTTCGGTTTCCGATTTCAATTTTCATTTCTGGAACCAATGGGTACCGGTTCGACTCTCTATTTCAGGTGCGAACCATCTAACCGGCCCAACCGAACCGATCTCTTTATATAATATAAATGTATATTCTTTTAATTGAAGTTATTGCCCTCAAAGGTCTAGAGTCTAGATCTATCCATAAAAAAACAAGAGTCCAGACCAATTTATTTTCATGTGTGATATGTGTTGTACACTAAGATACATTTGAAAACCCGCGTTAATTAGTTGATCAATTGCTATTGCATTTCTCACGATGCTCGACTCTATTATTGACAATAATACCGAGGTCTGCAAAGACATTATTCTTAAGTTTTCATGTGATAAGAATACTGAATACAAACGTAGGAATGCACTGCTAAAGTCCTAAGTTGAGCCCTCCTCCTTCAATCTATAGGGATTGGTTCCATTTTCTTTTTTAATTAATGTTGGTGCTCGGTAGAACTACAATAGGGATCTAACCGAAAACCGAACCGGACCGAACCGATGGCTTCGGGTGGATCCATGGAATGAATGGGGCGGTTCATGATTCGCATTTTGCGAAATCGGTCCTTAGCGGGCAGTTCTCATTTTTAGAGTAGGAACTATCATCATGAAATCGATCACTTCTAGTTGCCGCTCCCACCCAAATCAGACGAGAGTTGTTCTGGCCAAAGAAACCATACCAACCACTCTCTCTCTCTACTGGGTTTGATAGGGACATCAAATTGGGGAAAGTTTGCCTGAGACTGCGCATTGGAAGCTGAAGAGGGCTTATTCTGCCTTTTTCTTTTCTGGTTTGAGTCAGCTTGAAGCAGTAATAGCTGCGAAGCTACGCGTTTGCAAATTCTGCGATGCTCGCGAGGGGTTGTTTTCAGCTTTGAGATAGTGCGATTCTGGGGTCACGATGGCTATGTAAAGACGATGCGTGAGGAGTTGAAATTCGTGGCATGAACTTGATTTCCGAAACGGGAATTTGCCGTTTGGCTGATAATTACATTGGGGGTAGAACCACAATTCTTGGAAGAAATTCTGGGTTGTTTGCGATTCTTCTTCCCCCTCTTTTTGTCATTAATACGAAAAGATGGGCTGATCTCGCATCATCCATTAGGACAAAATACCATTTTCAAAGGCAATTTTGCTGAGCTTTGCACGGTTGAAGGGCATCCGTTCCAATTTGGACGGACATGTTCGTTCATGTTTGGGACTAATTGGGCTGTAGAACTCTTATCAGTCACAATGGAGCGAGATACATGATATTGTGAGGTCTGAACCCCCCCCCCCCCCAAAAAAAAAAAGACTTAATCTTGTGAGCTTCTGGTTTTTTTTTTTCCTTTTGTTTACCTTATTTTTAATTAATTTAAACAAAAATTATACTAAAGATCATATTTGAACCAAAACGATGTCATTTTAGCCACATCATCGCCATGTAAGAAAGAGCAAATATTAAAAATTCACCTCGATATTTTTCGTTAACCAAGTTGAACGGAGTTAACGAAAAGACTCGATTGCATTAATTTGACAAATTTTATGCCTCAATTGCACTTTTTGCAAGTTTCAGGACTCAATTATACTTTTGTGATAAGTTTTAGGATTTTAAGTAAACATATTGCCAAAAAAAAAAAAGATGACCATGTACTTGTCATGTGACTTCAAGATTTACGCCTTTTGATTCTTCAAACTAGTCTTTTCCATGTTCCTCAATGTTGACATTTGATTTTCAGCCATTTTATTTTAGAAAATTTTAGAAAATCCATAAAAATTCAGCAAATTGGAAAATCAACTTTGGGGACCTTGGCCTAGCCTTGGGAACCAAGTTTGGACAAAAAATCATTTTTCATATTTTCAGTATTTTCCTGCATTTTATTTTCAAAAATTCATAAAAAATAAAAAAAATGAGAAAATTAAGAAATCAATTTTGGAAGCCTAGGCCTAGCCTAGAGAACCAATTTTGAACAAAAAATAATTTTCCTTATTTTTGCATTTTTAAATATTTTTTAGAAAATAGAAAAATACAAAAAAAAATTAATAAAAAATAGCATTCGTGGCCACAAAAATAAGAAAAAATAGTCCATATTTTTATTTTTATTTTCTCTTCATTTTGGCCAAAGAAATTTTGAAAAAATTAATCTGGAAATGGGGTTTCCTTCGTTAATCTCATTTTCAAATTAATTGAAAAAATTCTAGAAATTTCATTTTAGCCCAGTAATTTTTGATTTTTACATTTTTGGAGTCGTTTCATCCCCCTTTATTTTCCAAAAATAAAATTTAGTCCAAAAATCCACTGATTTGTCCAATTTCGCACAAAGGGACCAAAGTGTAATTTGGACTGTTTCAATTTAGTCCTTAAAATGGCATAAAATGCAATTAAATCTTTTCTAGGGACCGAATGGAAAATCAGGGCATGTCACCCTATAGTTTTTGGCCTTCTGAATCTATTGGTGGCACCAAGTTTTACAAAAAAGGCCATCAAGACTTTGAATTTTGCAAAAAGGACCCACAGGTCAAGATTGGAAATTGGGGTTTTTATGAGGATTCTTCGAAAATTTCTGGATAAAAATCATTTCCTAATAGAACTCACACCCCTAAGTCCATTTTGATGTTTAATTTGGAAAATTTCGAAGTCTTGAGGGTCAATTGGTTGAACATGGGCCGGTCGGATCCGTCGGGTCGGACCGAACCCGACCCATGCCCAAATTCGACCCACCTTCTTCAAGGACAACTGTCCCTGCGCACAGAGAACCTCGGCGAGGATCAATCAATTTTCAAGCCATTTTGGTGCCCTTTTAATCCCCGCATCGGAGCTCCGACGAAGTAGCCAAATTGTGCCCGACGACGAAGTGCCAAATGGCACGTGTTTCCGTCGTCGGGCACGTGAATTTGGAGAGCAACAGATTTCCCTCGCGTGGAGTTCCTCGACGTGGAGAAGTATAAAAATACAAGGGGATTCAGTTGGAGGGGGAGACTTTTCATTCTGGTGGGGGAGACGCACAGAGGGAACAGAAACGGAGAAACGAGAGAGAGAGAGAGAGAGAGAGAGGAGAGGGAATTTCTGAGAGTCCTTGGACGTCCGCCATAGCTCAAAAGCTTGGAACTCTGTGCGAGTTTGGCCGGGGCGAAAGGTGGAGAATCGAGCTCCGAAACTGCTTCATCAAGCTTTCTAGAGGGTTCAAGATCGTCACTGGCTCATTGGATCAGCTTCAGCATCTCGAAAACGGTAATGGCCATTTTCAAGCTTAGTTCTGAGCATCCATGGCGAATCATTCATCGGATGTTTATTCTTCAAATTCTTATGGGCATTTTACTCCCTGAACTCCCTTGAACACATCTGCGTCTCTGTTTTGCATTGATACCGCCCGTAAACCCCGAATTGAGACTCCAACTTTAGCTCAAACCTTTGCGGCTTGGCCAGGTCAATCTGGCAACGTAGGGTCTAATTGAAACTCGAGGTAAGTTTCTAGAACTCCCTGTGATGCTCCCTGTCGAAGGAATGTGGTTGTTATGCTCAGAACTGTACGCTTGAATCGCTATGTTTGCTCTCTGTAAATGCCTCGATTAGCCTGTTTTAGCCGTTAGATTTGATTAGATTCTAGGTATGATAATTCGGAATAGACTAGGAATCGATCGGCGTCAAGATCGAGCCGATCGGAGGTAGTTTCACCGTCGGATTTCACAGGAGTTATTCCGGCCGTTCATTGTTGTAATTGTCCAGGGGAAGAAGACGACGCCTCGTCAGCAGTTTGACCTAGTCAAAATCCGACGTGGCGGTTGACTTGGTCAAAAGTTGACGTGGAGCCCTCGTTAGTTGGGGTGTTGCAGCGGTTAAAACAGAATAACAAAATTTAGTTGGACGGTCCTGATTAAACCACGTGTCTAGATCTGGAATTTCTGAGCGTAATAATTTTTTTTTAATTCGAGGTCATTAATCATTTTTTGAAATAATAAAAATGGACGGTCATGATTGAGGTTTGGAGTTGATCTCGGCCGCCGATTTAGTCTGAAAGTTGGACGGTCAGATTTAGAACACGTGTTGAATAGTAGATCGTAGGATCAGATCTAGGGGGGAAATAAAAATAGAATAAAAAATATCGAAATTCGAAAAAATAAATACTCAAACGGCGTCGTTTAGTGCCGGCTAGGTGGTTTGGGCCTTGGGCCGGGTCTCTGGTAGTGGGCCGGGTCCATCCGACCCAGTCCGTAAAACTAACAAAAATAATAATAATAAAAGTTTCAGAAAATCAATAGAAAATTAAAAAAAATTAAAATAATAATAATAGAAAAATCATTAAAAGTCAAAACTGCGTCGTCTTCGTCTCGGGTCTTAGGTTTGGGCTTTCGGGCAGGATGGGCCGGGTTGACTCGACCCGGTCCGAAAAACTAGAAATATAATAGATAAATAAATAATAAAAATAATCAAATAAAAATAGTAACAAAAAGATATAAAAATATAAAAATAATGATACAAAGACAAAAATATATAGAAAAATTACTGAAAATCATAAAAATTACGGAAAACATGTAAAAGTAGGAAAATTCAGAAAATACAGAAAATATAATGATAATAATAATAAAAATGATAAAAAAAATTCAAAAAGATTCAATAAAAAATATAGTAAATTGAAAATTCGAAAAAATAATAATAAAAAAATAAATAATAATAATAATAATAATAATGAAAAGAAATAAAAAAAATAAAAGAAATAATAATAAGAAAAAAATCACAAAAATCATAGAAATCTCAGAAAAATTTAGAAAATATAGAAAATGTTTGAAAAATAGAAGAAAATCTATAAATTCAAAATAAAATACCAGAAAATATAGAAAATATCCCCAAAAATAGGAAAATTCTTAGAAAGATTTAGAAAAATTTAGAAAAATTCTAAAAAAAATTCTAAAAAAAAATTCAGAAAAACCCTAGAAAAATCCAGAAAAATTCCCAAAAAATTGTGGAAATTAGGGAAAAATCACATTCAACTGGTTTGACCTATTTTCATATTTTTGAATTCTCAAGCCTTCCAAAATGACCATTTTGCCCCTCTAGTCAATCTGACCCAAACCATTCCAAATCACCCCTGAACCTAATTGATGTGTTTTCTAGTATTCTAGGACTCCCCTTTTCTTGATTTGACTTGATATGATGTAATTTCTCCCTGATTTAATTTCTTGATTGCGCATTTACTTCTATGGTTGTGATTGATAGGATAGACACTCCCATTTGCATGAATCCCTTAAACTCTTAGAACCTACCTTACCCAATCTCGCCTGCATAAATTCCCTAGATTATGAAATCATTCAACTTAGGTACCGAAAGGGCATCGACTTACGGGTCGACGTAAACTAAGTCCCGAACCCAATTCTCTGATTTTCGCAGAATCGAACGATTTCTCCCAATCGCTCGATAGGGTTTCCGATCATACCCTCCAATAAATGATTGGTGGCGACTCCAATGGCATGCACACTAATTACATGTCACCCGACCACACTAAGGTCGACTTCGATTTAAATTTCCTGACGCGATTTGATATGGGCCTGGGAGGACCCGAGCTAGCCCACAGACCTCAAAGATGGGCTTAGCAATCCATTAGCCCGCCCCTTCTCGGGAGGGTCGCAACACTCAACTCTTGCAATCTTCGACCCAAAAAAACTCAATTTCAATTTTGTGACAAGTTACCCAGGATGTGTCACATCCACAATTTAGCTTTGATGAAATTATAAAATGTTGTTCTTTAGAGACTAACCATTAAAATTAGGAAAATGTAATAGGATGACCTAAATAATGGGCGAGAACGAGACGAGTTGGGACAAGAATCACTGACCTAGCTCGGCTAAGGCCGGACAACGGCCGGCCACTGCCCGACTAAGGCCAAACACGTTCAACGAGGCCAGACGACGTTGGACAAGTGACTAGCAAGGGCTGGTCATGACCAGATAGTGCCATGTTGGCAATGGCAGCTCATGATTGCTCGCCTGGTTGGCCGACATCAACTGCTCGGTTGCATCATCGGAGCTTCGGTCTTCATTCTAATCTCCCGTAATTGTTAGTCTTAGTAAAAAAAAAAATAAGTTAATAGTAAGTCAATGAGGATAAGAATGCACACGTCAATGTTAAATCAATAGTAATAGTAAGTTAATTTGGATAAGAATGCACAAGTCAATGGTAAGTCAATAGTATAATAAGTCAATTGGATAATGATAATATCAACGTCATTTTCAAGCATTGAATGACAGGATAAGATCAATGTCATTTTCAAGCATTAAATAGAATAATATGGTTGATTAGTAACCATATAAGTGGACCAATCAAATGAGGATACATAGCTACTTTAGAAATCGAAGATTAGTAGCCTAAATATGTGGACCAATCAAACACCGATAAGTAGCTAGTCTAGTGACCCAAGAGGGATAGACTTTTAGGTGGACTAATGAGATTAAAACACCAAGACAATGTCATTAATGAAGTAACTTGCAAGAGAAGTTGGAAAACTACTATAAATAGGGGTATGATTTCTTCAATTCCTTCATCCACTAATCCTCTGCTCCTCTCCCTCACATGTTCCCTCCCTCTCTCTCATGACAACTCCCTCACACCTAGCCCTCATTCCTCAAGAGTTCTTGCTTGCTCAGTTGTGATTTCACTTGTTCTTCGAGTATTCTCACGTAGTTTTATGTCAAAAAGGTTGGGGAATTTCAAATTTTGATTAAGGATGTTAGTTTAATGCTTGTTGAAGTTGATCGTAGTTATTCCTTCTGAATAAAATGAAATGCATACCGGAACATGTGTTTAAACTTGCTACAGGGAGATTGAGGAAACAAGTCATTCTCGTGTGTATGAGTATTTGCGCATGTGGTATAGGACGGTTCTTAGAACGTGTGGATGATATGATAACCTTAATCAAAGATAATGAACGGATCATGTGTATGCAAGTATGCAAATGCCATTAAAAGACAATGATGACGATGATCGCCACCATTAGCGAGAAAACCAACGGTATAGGGGTTCAAGGGTACCAACGCATTTTATCGGCTGTTGCTTGTGACAACGGATTCAAGTGTCGTCATTCACTAAAGTTTAATTTGAAGTGATAGTGTAGATGTCATTTACCAAATGATGATATGAAATGTGACGATGTTGCCCAGTATCGGAAGTCCCATTATGAGGAAAAATGATGCCCAAAAGTGAAAAGAAAAGAATGTTTTGCATTTGTTGAGTTTATGCCTGGCATTATGATTGATATTGTATATGGTTACTTTGAGTAACGAAAGGCTCGAGAAAATGAAAGCCCAAATGTGACAAGAAAATTTGCTGCACCTGTTAAGTTGTGATTGACAATATGACTAATGACGTGCTTGATGAATTTTGAGTAATGAATCATAGGATAGTTTCGTGGTTTACTACATCAGGTGTTATAACTTTTACTCTATCTTGAAGCTAGTACTTTTCCTGTTGGGTTATGTGCTCATTCTTTATTTTTCAGGGAACTAGCAATGGCTCAGTCGATCCTGCGCATTGGCATTGTTACGGGTGTGAACTACCAAGAATGGGACATAGTATGCATCAGTTCCTGGAGGATGGTCACTTACCTGGGGATAAGCTATCATAGATTCTCAGTCGTGAGGAAGTTATCTTAGAAGCCGTAGTAGATGTGGGTGCAAGGATAAGGGCCCAAAAGTCTAAGTTTAGTATGAATATATTTAATGGTAATGGTTGACCCTTCCTCTTCCCCAAATTTTAATTAGATACACTTTTTATGGGAAAGACTATGTTCTATGGTGTAAAAATAGTAGTTGCCATATATTAAATAAAAGGGTGCGTTTTATGAGAAGTTTATTGTTGATGTGGTGTAAAATAGTAGTTACTATATATTAAACAAATGCTAGTGAATTGCAAAAGCCAACGACTTTAAAAAGCAAGAGAGATGCCCAGTAGGTAAGAGCAGGCGTAAGCGTCGGATGCGATGAGCAATGACAAGGGTCTCATCGTAAGAGTTCGGAAGCCTCGAAGAGCAGAAACAAAACGACAAAAAAAAATGAGAGAGCATGAAATGGTGGAAATTGAGGGAGCGAAGGGGCGTACATTGTATGCGAGAGGTCTCCTCGTCGCGATCCATGGCATCGCCTTTGCAGATTTTGCTGCGAGAACGGCGACTTGTCGCCCAGGAGCCTGCGAGTTCCGGCCGAAGCACGAAGGAACGCGAGCTTGTCATGCACAGTTGGAATCGATCGAATGGATCGATGGATTGAGAGACAGAGAGAGAGCGACCTGAAGAAGAGCCATTCGAGGAGAGCGTAGCGCTCCATGCCGGGAAGAGGAGGGACTGAGTGGGGGCATTGGCTCTCGGGTAGTTCAGCATCGCTAGCTTCTTCTGTATCTCCTCCATCTGCTTCGCTGCCATTTTCTGCACGGGGGTCTCTCTCTCTCAGCTTTCAGAGAGTTTGCGATCTGGTAGTTTTCAAATGGAGGATGAACAGAAAAAAGATCGGACGGCTCCGTCCCCCCGGAAGAGAATAAATCGGACGGCACTAAAAAACAAGACGTTCATCACAAGTTCTAAAATTTGTCGTTTTTCGTGTAACTGAGTTATAAAATTTGAGAATGTGTCTTGTGTGTCTTAAAACTTTTCAAATTGGTGCAATTAAAACCTTTCATTAGCTCTATCCAATTTGATTAACGAAAAATGTCAAAACGCGTCGTTTTGACCAAACTTAATTTTTAATATGATTTCCTTGCTGCAGTAATAACGTGTCGAATTGCTTTCTCAGAGTCTCATTGAACTCTCTAATTCTCAATGAGTTCGTGAAGCTTTCTAGGTCAACAAACGAGCGGAGCAAAAATCGTGCTAAACTGTGACGTCCCGTCCCATATCGCTTAGGGGGGAGTCCTGGGCGGGTTTATAAGGCTTGGGCTTGCCTTTAACTCACAAGACGCGTTTCCGGGGGTTGGTATGATTAGCTTGGGCGGGTTATAAGGCTTTGGGCTTGCCTTTAACTCACAAGACGCGTTTTTTCCATGTAGAGGGGATGCACTTGAACTAAGGCTTCATGATTAGCTTGTCATGCTTTAGTGACATTCATTTAATCTCATAGTTTAATCATTGTCATAGCATTCAAAACCTGGTTTATTAAGAAATAGTCGAGTAAGCATGTCATTATACCATTTTGATTGTGAAAGGTCTCTTTACTAAATTTTGGGAAAAAGCAGCTTTTTCCTTTCATAATTATCTTGAGAGAAAATTTCCTTTTTAAGGTAATCTTAGTCTATCAAAGGCTGCGTTTGAAACAGCTTTGCCAAGGGTCTTTAGACACCCAAAGGCCTTTGGGCCAAATATTGAGTGTTTGGTAAAAAAATTTGCAAACACCTCCACAAAAGTGGGCATTCGCAAGGCCAAAAGCCCAAGGCAGCCTTGAGACTGCCTTGGGCATTCCAGCATTCTCGGCATTTGCCGAGAATGACTAAAAATTTTTTTCGTTTTGCCCTTCTGTCCTCATAATTTTTTCTTATTCCAAGTTTACCCCTTTTTCATCAAAATGGAAACCCTATCTCTGCATCTTCTCTTCTTCCTTCTCTGGCGCAGCTGTGACGCGAGACCTTCGCCGCCGCCGCCGAAGTGCCGCTGCCTTCGCCGAAGTGCCGTCGCCTTCGCCGCCATCGCCATTCCCTCCTCACACCCCCTCCTCTCCTTGCTATCTTGCCCGGCGACCAAGAGGCGTCGAAAGCCCCTATTTGGGCTTGCGAGGTCGAGCTTCGCCTGCCATGGCGAGGCTCGACCTCGCCCAACGACGGCGAGGCGTCGCAAGCCGAGCGGGGTGGAGCCTCGCCATGGCGAGCGAGGCTCAACCTCGCAAGCCCAGATCTGGGCTTGCAAGGTCGAGCCATGGCGAGGCGGACCTCGACGACGACGGCGAGGCTCGACTTCGCAAGCCCAGATCTGGGCTTGCGATCCCTCGCCTCGCCAGGCCATGGCGATGCGAGACCTCGCCGTTGTTGCGCGAGGCTACGGTGGCGAGGTCGAGCTCGCCATGGCGAGGAGCTCGGCCTCGCCGGCAGCCCCTGGCCGGTCGCCGAACCGGCTAGAGGTAGGGGATGGGTGGGGAAGGGGGGAAAAAAGAAAAAAAGAAAAATCATAAAAATAAAAAATATATATTAAAATATTCAGTTGCAGGTCATAAAAATTTTTTTTCCAACTTATGTTACCAACAACATTTTTCCAAAGTTGCATTTCAAAACATTTTTCAATTACAGTTTACCAAAGCTATTTGCATTTTATCAATCCCTTTTTGATTTAAGATCTTGCATTTCCTTAAAGGCTTTCCCCAAAAGTCAATCCAAACGCAGCCAAAGAAGTCTATGAGAAGATATCTTAATTGATTCATTACTCGAGATCGAGTTTGGGGCTCATGCTTTTTCCATTCTATCACTTGGACACTCATTTTTATTTATTTTTGTGTTTTAACTATCCTATTCTTTGTGCCCCGACCCACCACTTATGGTTACAAAATTTATATGCTTCCTTTCTTATTTCTTATTATTTTATTAGCTATTTTATTTAGTTCCTTCTTTTCCTAGGTCCGCTTTCCTATCCATCTTTTTCTCCTTTCCGGCTCCCATACTTATTCTCTCCCTCACAAGGGATTCCCTTTTCGCCCTTCCCACTCCCTCTTTAGAAGCCGCCGTCTCTATTTATTACCTAAATGGCAATTCCGCCACATCCTTGTGGACCCCTGAGTTCAAGTACCTTCCCTTCGTTCTAAAATTAATAAAAAAAATCCGTAAACTTCATTAAAAATTAACAAAAAATACACCAATTGGAGAACTGACCATACCCACCTAGGGAACCAATTTTGACAAAAAATGCCCAAACCTTTTTCCTATTTCAGTATTTTTTCGCATTGTATTTTCGCATTTTAATTCATGAAAATCAAGACAAAAATGAGGCAGGAAATTGCAAATCAACTGGAAGCATGGCCAAGCTAAGCAAACCATTTTGAATAAACAATAATTTCATCTTTTCGCACTTTAAGATTTTTGAGAAAAGAGTGATATAATCGAAATTCACAAAAATGCATTGAGGCCACAAAAATTTCTCCCCTTATGAAATAATTAGTCAAGTAGCTTTTATTTCAAGCCTTTTCGCTTAATTTTGGCTGGCAGAAAAATTGGCAAAAAGGATCTGAAATTAGGACATTACTTGTTAATCTCATTTCATTTTAAGTGAAAAATAGTAGAAAATTCATTTGGTTTCGTAATTTTGGATTTTCGCATTCTGGAGTAGGATATTTCCCTCTAGTAGTCCAAATTTTTTCAATGGCCTG
>JAGVVM010021183.1:0-12187 GCA_019149425.1 Psidium friedrichsthalianum | reverse complement strand
TTTCTCTTCTTGCTCCCCCCACGATTTTTCCCCCCCCCCCCCCCCTTCTTCTGTCTCCGGCGCTCCCGGAAAAAATGATCCCAAAAGTGAAAAGAAAAAGAACTGTTTTTGCATTTGTTGAGTTTATGGCCTGGCATTATGATTGATATTGTATATGGTTACTTTGAGTAACGAAAAGGCTCGAGAAAATGAAAGCCCAAATGTGACAAGAAAATTTGCTGCACCTGTTTAAGTTGTGATTGACAATATGACTAATGACGTGCTTGATGAATTTTGAGTAATGGAATCATAGGATAGTTTCGTGGTTTACTACATCAGGTGTTATAACTTTTTTTCTATCTTGAAGCTAGTACTTTTCCTGTTGGGTTATGTGCTCATTCCTTATTTTTCAGGGAACTAGCAAGCTCAGTCGATCCTGCGCATTGCATTGTTACGGGTGTGAAACTACCAAGAATGGGACATAGTATGCATCATTTCCTGGAGGATGGTCACTTACCTGGGGATAAGCTATCATAGATTCTCAGTCGTGAGGAAGTTATCTTAGAAGCCGTAGTAGATGTGGGTGCAAGGATAAGGGCCCAAAAGTCTAAGTTTAGTATGAATATATTTAATGGTAATGGTTGACCCTTCCTCTTCCCCAAATTTTAATTAGATACACTTTTTATGGAAAGACTATGTTCTATGGTGTAAAATAGTAGTTGCCATATATTAAATAAAAGGGTGCGTTTTATGAGAAGTTTATTGTTGATGTGGTGTAAAAATAGTAGTTACTATATATTAAAACAAATGCTAGTGAATTGCAAAAGCCAACGACTTTAAAAAGCAAGAGAGATGCCCAGTAGGTAAGAGCAGGCGTAAGCGTCGGATGCGATGAGCAATGACAAGGGTCTCATCGTAAGAGTTCGGAAGCCTCGAAGAGCAGAAACAAAACGACAAAAAAAAATGAGAGAGCATGAAATGGTGGAAATTGAGGGAGCGAAGGGGCGTACATTGTATGCGAGAGGTCTCCTCGTCGCGATCCATGGCATCGCCTTGCAGATTTTGCTGCGAGAACGGCGACTTGTCGCCCAGGAGCCTGCGAGTTCCGGCCGAAGCACGAAGGAACGCGAGCTTGTCATGCACAGTTGGAATCGATCGATGGATCGATGGATTGAGAGACAGAGAGAGAGCGACCTGAAGAAGAGCCATTCGAGGAGAGCGTAGCGCTCCATGCCGGGAAGAGGAGGGACTGAGTGGGGGCATTGGCTCTCGGGTAGTTCAGCATCGCCAGCTTCTTCTGTATCTCCTCCATCTGCTTCGCTGCCATTTTCTGCACGGGGGTCTCTCTCTCTCAGCTTTCAGAGAGTTTGCGATCTGGTAGTTTTCAAATGGAGGATGAACAGAAAAAAGATCGGACGGCTCCGTCCCCCCGGAAGAGAATTGAATCGGACGGCACTAAAAAACAAGACGTTCATCACAAGTTCTAAAATTTGTCGTTTTTCGTGTAACTGAGTTATAAATTTGAGAATGTGTCTTGTGTGTCTTAAAACTTTTCAAATTGGTGCAATTAAAACCTTTCATTAGCTCTATCCAATTTGATTAACGAAAAATGTCAAAACGCGTCGTTTTGACCCAAACTTAATTTTTAATATGATTTTCCTTGCTGCAGTAATAACGTGTCGAATTGCTTTCTCAGAGTCTCATTGAACTCTCTAATTCTCAATGAGTTCGTGAAGCTTTCTAGTCAAAAAACGAGCGGAGCAAAAATCGTGCTAAACTGTGACGTCCCGTCCCATATCGCTTAGGGGGGAGTCCTGGGCGGGTTTATAAGGCTTGGGCTTGCCTTTAACTCACAAGACGCGTCTTCCGGGGGTTGTATGATTAGCTTGGGCGGGTTATAAGGCTTGGGCTTGCCTTAACTCACAAGACGCGTTTTATCCATGTAGGAGGGGATGCACTTGAACTAAGGCTTCATGATTAGCTTGTCATGCTTTAGTGACATTCATTTAATCTCATAGTTTAATCATTGTCATAGCATTCAAAACCTGGTTTATTAAGAAATAGTCGAGTAAGCATGTCATTATACCATTTTGATTGTGAAAGGTCTCTTTACTAATTTTGGGGAAAAAAGCAGCTTTTTCCTTTCATATTATCTTGAGAGAAAATTTCCTTTTTAAGGTAATCTTAGTCTATCAAAGGCTGCGTTTGGAAACAGCTTTTGCCAAGGGTCTTAGACACCCAAAGGCCTTTGGGCCAATATTGAGTGTTTGGTAAAAAATTTGCAAACCACTCCCACACAAAGTGGGCATTCGCAAGGCCAAAAGCCCAAGGCAGCCTTGAGACTGCCTTGGGCATTCCA
The DNA here is from genome assembly GCA_019149425.1 of Psidium friedrichsthalianum. Taxonomy (NCBI): domain Eukaryota; kingdom Viridiplantae; phylum Streptophyta; class Magnoliopsida; order Myrtales; family Myrtaceae; genus Psidium; species Psidium friedrichsthalianum. The sequence goes on along the minus strand of JAGVVM010021183.1, from coordinate 9,849 downwards.
GCATTCTCGGCATTTGCCGAGAATGACTAAAAATTTTTTTCGTTTTTGCCCTTCTTGTCCTCATAATTTTTTCTTATTCCAAGTTTACCCCTTTTCATCAAAATGGAAACCCTATCTCTGCATCTTCTCTTCTTCCTTCTCTGGCGCAGCTGTGACCGAGACCTTCGCCGCCCGCCGCCGAAGTGCCGCTGCCTGACCGCCGAAGTGCCGTCGCCTTCGCCGCCATCGCCATTCCCTCCTCACACACCCCTCCTCTCCTTGCTATCTTGCCCGGCGACAACGAGGCGTCGAAAGCCCCTTTGGGCTTGCGAGGTCGAGCTTCGCCCTGCCATGGCGAGGCTCGACCTCGCCCAACGACGGCGAGGCGTCGCAAGGCCGAGGGGGTGAGCCTCGCCAGGCGAGCGAGGCTCAACCTCGCAAGCCCAGATCTGGGCTTGCAAGGTGAGCCATGCGAGGCTCGACCTCGACCGACGACGGCGAGGCTCGACTTCGCAAGCCCAGATCTGGGCTTGCGATGCCTCGCCTCGCCAGGCCCAGGTGACGATGCGAGACCTCGCCGTTGTTGCGCGAGGCTACGGTGGCGAGGTCCGAGCCTCGCCATGGCTCGAGCGAGGCGCGGCCTCGCCGGCAGCCCTCTGGCCGGTCGCCGAACCGGCTAGAGGTACGGGATGGGTGGGGAAGGGGGGAAAAAAGAAAAAAAGAAAAAATCATAAAAAATAAAAAATATATATTAAAATATTCAGTTGATCAGTCAAATTTTTTTTTCCAAATTTATGTTTACCAAACAACATTTTTCCAAAGTCGCATTTCAAAGCATTTTTCAATTACAGTTTACCAAACGCTATTTGCATTTTATCAAATCCCTTTTGATTAAAGATCTTTGCATTTCCTTAAAGGCTTTCCCCAAAAGTCAATCCAAACACAGCCAAAGAAGGTCTATGAGAAGATATCTTATTGATTCATTTACTCGAGATCGAGTTTGGGGGCTCACGCTTTTTCCATTCTATCACTTGGACACTCATTTTTATTTTTATTTTTGTGTTTTAACTATCCTATTCTTTGTGTGACCCACACTTATGGTATAAATTTATATGCTTCCTTTTTTTATTTATTATTTTATTAGCTATTTTATTAGTTCTTTTTTTTCCCTCATGGGTCCTGCTTTCCTCCTCCATCTTTTTCTTCCTTTTCACGGCTCCCATCACTCTATTCTCTCCCTCAAAGGGATTCCCTTTATATGCCTCCCACTCCTTCCAGAAGCCCGACGTCCTCTATTTATACCTAAAATGGCAATTTGTCACCTTGTTGACACCTGATTTTCAATCACCTTTTCTGTTCTAAAATTAATAAAAAAATCCGTAAAATTCATAAAATTAAAAAAATCAACTTTGGAGACCTTGACCAATCCTAGGGAACCAATTTTGACCAAAAAATAAATTTTCATATTTTCAGTATTTTTTAGCATTTTTTATTTTCGAAAAATTCATAGAAAATCAAGAAAAAATGAGAAATTGCAAAATCAACTTTGGAAGCATGGCCAAGCCATAAGCAACCATTTTTGAATAAAAAATAATTTTTCATGTTTTCGCTTTTAATTTTTTCAGAAAATAGAGAAATACTCGAAAATTCACAAAAATGGCATTTGAGGCCACAAAAATATGAAAATAGTCATTATTTTTATTTAATTTTCTCTTCATTTTGGCTGAAGAAAATGGCAAAATTGATCTGAAATTAGGAATTACTTTGTTAATCTCATTTTCAGTTTAATTGAAAAATAGTAGAAAATTCATTTTGGTTTCGTAAATTTTGATTTTCGCATTTCTGGAGTCGTGATATTGTCCTCTAGTAGTCCAAATTTTTTCAATGGCCTGATGGAGCAAATGCGGGTTTTGTCAACCAGTATCATTTTAAATTTTTCAGGTCAACTTATCATGAAACAAGTTACGTGAGATTAGTCCGTCGAAGAGATCCCCTGTACTTATATTGCATAAGAGCGCGTGTGCATGGAAACCTGTTGAAGCTCTCAACTTTACGATAAAGCTCGGCAAAATGGGGTCCCAATATCTCAATACCATTACAACGCGATGCTTTATTTATGCTCCTCTGCTGGAAGTGGTTCACTTGGACAAGATGGAGGATTTTCGGTGGAAAAGGAGAAAAAGAAAAGCACCAAGATTTGAGGATGTCCTCCACTACCGCAAGATTTGAGGATTTTCGGTGGCACTCAAGACAAAAATTTAGAGAAGGGTGGAGGAACCGAGAGGAAAAGGGACGGCTGTTATTAAAAGAGAAAGCAGAATCCAAGAGGAAGGCAATTTTAATCGGCACTTTCGGTGATGGGTGGAGAAAACAGCAAAAGAAAAATGATGATAGGGGAGGTGGAGTCACGAACGAAAAAAGGGATGAGGGCTTCAAGGCGCAAAAAGGAGGTGGAATTTTGACTAATCATGACCTCAGTCAAAGAAGACACGTTAAAAAAAAAAAAGAAGGGAGAAAAATGGTGGATGCACGGGAAAAAGGGGCGGAGGGCAACTACCCAAGGAGGTGGATACAGACACAAAAAAAAGAACGGGGGGGGAGAGTCAAGAAAAATGAGGAGTCAAAACAGGAGAGCGAGAATTCCAGCAACGAGAGTGGCATCGTCCTCGTCCACCTAGGACGTCACGTACGAACAGGGACAGCTGGATAGGAACCGAGATCAAAGATTACACGCTGACACCTCAGCAAATCCCCAAGGGTTTTCCTGCCCATGTAGGAACTGTAACGATGGCCATCGTTCAGGTTCCAATTACAATCGTTGGTGTGCTCTTGATGGATAAGTCAGGAAAGCAGCCATTGCTTCTGATTTCTGCAAGCGAAACATGCTCAGACCTCATTCCCACTACCTAAGCAAGCTCTTGGGACATGTGTAACGGGATCGAGTTCGAGATCGACACGAGGAAACCACTGGGTCCTCAAGGAACTGCTTGTGAGCAAGTTCAGCAAGGAATTTCGCTGGAGAAGATGAGGAGGATCGTGCGGACGGCCTTCTTCGAGGTGCTGGTGGTGGCGTCGTTACTGGCATCGTCGCTGTTGACGTGTGTAGCGATAGGGGGTTTGCTCACGCCCTGGATGTCGATCGCGAGCTTCATTTACGCATTTATGATATGTGTAATGGTCCTGTTCTCTCTCATGGGCCTTATTTGCGAATTATTCCTCCATCCTCCGTCGTCTCTATCCTCATTCTTTCGGTCAAGGCTCGTGTTTTCTCTATAAGCTCTCAAGTGGAAGCTCCGACTCTGTGACTGGTGGGGGGTTTTATTGGCAAAAAGCTCGGACCATAGGGCGAAGTTGGATCCTAAGAAATTTCAGTGGGGAAGAATACGATATGTTTTGCTTTGCCGTCGGCGCGGTCATAGTCTCAAAAGCTGTCCGGAGGAGAGTGACGACTCTGCTGATCGGAAGTTGTGTTATAATTGTGGGAAGACTTGGAGGAGATCCTGAAGGAGGCTTACTCCCATCCTGCTGTGTGAAAGGGATCGTAATGTTGTGGGTTCTGCGTACGCCGGCTTCAACACCACACAACCCTCGCTGACATGAACTCCAGCAACACGCCAGCCGGGGATGTCGTGGACAACTGATCGAATAAGCAAGGAAGTTAAGTTGGCAGCTCAGTCGAGGGAGAATACACGTTGGAGACGTGAGGTGGTAGCAGTTGCATGTGGCTTTGGCCATGCAATTGGTAATAAGGGCGGTGTAAGATTGAGAATCCGTGTCTACGACCGGATTATATGCTTGGAGTTGCCACTTCGCAGGATATTGGAAGCTGTAAATCAGCTGAATGCTGACTTGACCATATCTACCGAACTATGGCATTCAGCCGATCGTATAATGTACCCACCGTTGCAGCTACTGGTGTCTCCTCCTCAGCATAGATGCCTCGCAGCATGAGTAGCATGAGTGACAACTTGATGAGGGAAGTTTCTGGGGGGGATCTCTCTCTCTCTCGCAAGTTCATCATCGGAGGGAGAAACAAACGAGAAAAATGTCCACATGAGGAGAAGAACGAGGGTCGGAAGGGGAAGAAAACTAAGCCGTCATCATCGTGAGGACGGTGGCTTCAGTCCATGAACCACTGCGGACCAGCTTGAAGGAAATGGAGTCGAGAGGAAAAAGATAAAGAGAGGGGAAGCTCATTTTATTAATATAAGATTATTTGCATTCCATATCATGCTTTTCAGCAATTTTTTGAGTTGTGTTGTAAATATCGCGTTGTTGTTATAGAATATCACGTAACAATTATGTAAACGAAGAGATTAGTAGAAGAGAGAAGAGATTAAGAACATGGAGAGAATTTTCTCATTTGGCCACCTAATGAACATCGCACACCACGTTCAAGAGATCTCCTCTCTTTATAATCAAGTAAGTTTCTCAAGAGGCAATCTTGTTATGCTCTTCACTTGGTGTCTTGGTCAAAGTTGAAGGGAGGCAACAATGATGGACTTCACTAAATGCATTTGAATATTCATTATTTCATAACACTATATCTTGTCGGCTCTTCACTTGGTGTCTGGTCAAAGTTGAAGGGAGGCAACAATGATGGACTTCACTAAATGCATTTGAATATTCATTATTTCATAAAACTCCCCTTGAATATTCATTGTATTCATTATGATTGTGCATTTTATGATACTGCCTCATTAAAAACCTTAAGCCGGAAAAACCCATTGGGACAAAAACCGGACAAAAGGGAAAAAGAGTGCAGAGCACAAATCATATGACCTCTCCCTTTCATATATGCATTAATTTGCCTCGTTAAAAACCTTAAGCCGGAAAACCCTGTGGAAAAAAACCGGACAGAAGGAAAAAAAAAAGCGTGCAATGCATATTCCATAATATCTCCCCCTCAATTGAGCTATGTAGCCACTGCTGGGGCTAGTCAATTGAGCTACGTAGCCACTGCTAGGGCTAGTCAATCTTGCATCCTGTGAACTCGCCGCATACCAATGCCATATACTAATTTCTCAAAAGTTGATGTTGGCAATGATTTAGTAAAAAGATCTGCAAGATTATTTATCGATTGAATCTGTTTAACATCAATCTGTCAACTTTCTTGGAGTTCGTGAGTATAAAAAAATTTCGGCGAGATATGCTTGGTCTTGTCACCTTTGATATATCCTCCCCTGACTTGTGCAACACAAGCAGCATTATCTTCATAAATTATAGTGGGAGAATTTGTAACCGGTGTTAAATCACAAGAATTGTGAATATGCGTTATAACGGATCTTAACCAAACGCACTCTCTTCCAGCTTCATATAAAGCAATAACCTCAGAGTGGTTGGAAGATGTAGCTATGAGCGATTGCTTCGTAGAACGCCATGAAATGGCGGTGCCGTTATAACAAAATAAATAACCGGTTTGAGAGCGAGCCTTATGTGGATCAGATCGATATCCAGCATCAGCATATCCAACTATACCAGAGATAGTGGAATCCTTGGAATAATATAATCCCAAATCTATGGTTCCTCGGAGGTAACGGAAAATATGTTTAACTCCGTTCCAGTGTCTCCGAGTTGGCTCAGCACTAAAGCGTGCTAACAAATTTACCGCAAAAGCGATGTCTGGTCTCGTACATTGTACCAAGTACATTAAAGATCCAATTGCATTAAGATATGGTACTTCAGGACCAAGTATCTCTTCATCAGATTCTCTAGGACGAAATGGGTCCTTTTGTGGATCTAGAGACCTTACAACCATAGGGGTGCTCAATGGGTGAGCTTTATCCATATTGAAGCGTTTAAGCAATCTTTCAATATATGCTGATTGATGGATAATTATTCCATCTGCTTTATACTCAAGCTCTATACCAAGACAAAGTTTGGTTTTACCCAAATCTTTAACTTCAAACTCCTTTTTCAAATACTCAGCAGTTTTGGCTAACTCTTCTGGAGTTCCAATTAAATTCATATCGTCGACATAAACTGCTATAATAGCAAATCCGGTTTCTGATTTCTTAATAAATACGCATGGGCAGATAGGATCATTTTTGTACCCTTCCTGAATTAGGTACTCACGTAAACGTTGATACCACATGCGACCAGATTGCTTTAACCCATATAAAGATCTTTGCAACTTTATTGAGAATAAGTTGCGGGAGTACATGCTTCAGGCATTTGAATCCCTCGGGAATTTTCATATAAATATCAGAGTCTAATGAGCCATATAGATATGCCGTCACAACGTCCATAAGACGCATTTCCAATCTTTCAGAGATTGCTAGGCTAATTAGAAAACGAAATGTAATCATATCCATCACAGGTGAATATGTCTCATCATAATCAATCCCAGGTCTCTGAGAGAATCCTTGGGCAACGAGTCGGGCTTTATACCTGACAATTTCGTTTTCTCATTTCGTTTCCGGATAAATACCCATTTATATCCAACGGGTTTTACATTATCGGGGATTCGAGTTACAGGTCCAAAAACCTCTCGTTTGGCTAGGGAAGCTAATTCAGCCTTAATTGCTTCCTCCCACTTAGGCCAATCTTGCCTTTGACGACATTCAATGATAGATTGTGGCTCACAATCATCCATAATTTATAAGCAACTGAGAATGCAAAAACATCGTCATGACGATTTCATTCCGATCCCAAATCTCATTACAATATGTAATGGAATTCTCAGTATTCTCAGGGTTGATTATATTTTCATGGTTTGTGCCTCTTCATGGGCAATAAGCTCCTTGGGAGCAAGCATGACATCAAGCTCTTCTGGAGTAGATCCTTGATTTTTCCTCTTCGTTTTCGAGGGACAGTGTTCTTTGATCCTATGGCCTACCACGCTTCAAGTGTGGAGGATTTTGATCCATTTTAGCTTGTCCTTCGGGGACAGCTATCCTAGCTGGAGCATTCGCAACTGGAATATGAGACTTCGTTACCTTAACCGCATCATTAAATGCGCAGGAAGTCTATTGGCCATAGCCTGTAAATGGATCATACGCTGTACCTCATTTTCACACTCAGGAGTTCTTGGGTCTAATTGAGATAAATTTTTCTCATGCCAGGAGAAAACCTTAACTGGTTTCTGTTTGCAGTCATGGAAGTTATAGGTGTCCCAATTAATGGAAACACTGTCTCATCGAAATGACAATCTGCAAATCTTGCAGTAAAAAGATCACCAATAGTTGGTTCCAAGAACCTAATAATGGATGGTGAATTAAAACAACATAAAATGCCAAACGGCGTTGGGTGTCACGCCCCGAACCTACGGGCCCGCGCCATCCCTGTCATTTCGTCATTTACGGATCCAGCGTACGCCTAGCCTACGAATAGCGACGGCCCAGGATGCACATCGCGGCCAGAGACGCTATGGTCTAACGCCAAAACTGAAACGTGGAAGCATGCCTTCTACACATACATACATACGAAAGAAAACGGGGTAGTACACACAAGGAGGAATACACAATAACAAGCATCATATCATAAAATTTAACGAGCGTTAGGTACAGACCCCAAAAAGAAAATCACACTATGGTCAAGTGACACTCGCTCGGACGACGAAACTCGGACGTCGGATGACATCACTTCAGCGGCTCCTCTTCAGGGTCGTAGTCTGCCCAAAGGTCGTCTTCCTCCTCTGAGGTATGACTCCATGTCCTCGCCCTCACCGAGTGGCCATCGACCTCCATGCGGCCTGGGATGGCAGCTCTACCAAGGGTCTGGATCTACCACCTCCCCTCCATAAGTAGCAGAATGGAGAGACCAGGGTCCTCTCCATAGGCACGGGGGCATCGCGGTGAGGCCCCTCAAAACGTACAACCCCTCCATCCAGGCCTCGAACCTATGGGGTACAAATGCGGCGTCACCCCATGATCTACCCAGATGGTAGGTAGTCGTCGCTTCCCGAGCAACAGCGTTCTCATCCACATGCTGGTTGATCTCAGTCTCGATATGCACGGGCAGTCCAAAAAGTACAGGGGGCTCGGCCATCACTGGCGACCTGTATCTGAAACTGAGCAACCACAGCCAGTGAGTCGGAGACTCAGCAACGCTCACCACTAACCTAGCGTAGGATAGGGTATGCAAATGAGGTCGGTCCTATCCCAGTGGACTAAGGTTTCTGGTCATCTAATTCGGGTACACTCTCCAACTCAACAACGGACACACACCAGAAAAGGAGTACCCTAGACTGCGCAGGGTATATACATCATGCATGTCAAATATGAAGCACGGCCAACAAACGATCAATGGCAGCACCACAAATGCAACACGAATGTATGATTCATCTGCCTCAAACGATCCCATTGGATTCTGTCCACTTATCGCTCCATTTCCATCAGTGGCCCATCCAACAGTGCCACTTGGCAATATCTCAACTGCGTTCGTTACGCCTTGCGTTGGTCACCCATTATCTTCTCCAATTCCCCGCGTAAAGACGCCTCAGGGGCTCATCCAACATGTCACACTCCAGGTGGACTCATGCCATGCTCACAGTACAGAATGTGCAGACAAATTCACAATGCATCGTCACAGAGCAGGCAATATCATGGTCTCTAGCAAACAACGAGGCAAAGCAGAATAACATTTTGACAACCAGTAAACAACCCATATTCATCGGGTTATGTCACAAGTGGACCCGTGCCCTGCGCAAACTTTCACGGTCTACTGGGTTCAATGCACGGGCGCCTCGCATGATTATGGCCCTATTGTTCACACTATTAGAACTGGCCCATCAGAAGAAGCTAAGCCCATCAAGTATAAGCCCCATTAAAGTAGGTCGGCCCATACCGATGTGTCAAGCCCAATAAAGCCAGGGTGGGCCCATCTAATTAAGTAGGGGCCCATTAAGGTATGGCAGCCCAATAAGTGGGTTAGGCACATCAAAGCCAAGTTGGCCTATTTAATTAAGTTGGGCCCATGAGGTTTTCAAGGCCCATTAGCCATTCACAGCCATGATGTAATTGTAAGGTATAAAATAATCCGGGGCCCAATATTAGTAGTAGAATTCTGCTGTAGGGCCCAAAAGCTCATAAATTGAAGGCAAGTATTAAAAGGCAATTCTGGCGCCCCAAAAAGTCCTTAAGCCCAAGTACGCTATGGGCCCTGAAAAATGTTATGTATCAATTATTACATGAGGGTCCCGCAAGTTTCAGGCGTAACTATTTCGTCAACAAGAGGCACACCAAAAGCATTTTCAGGCCATAAGTTGCTATTTTTGCAATAGGCCCAATGTTAGGCCTTTAAGCCAATCACTAGCCTTGGCCCCATCATCCACGCGCCCGACCTTACTTGGCAGCAACCCACGCAAAACATTCAAGGCCCAATTTCAAAGACTACATAGCCCACGCGTTCGGGCCCATAACATACACCACATTAGCATAAGGCCCATCCAAACCTCAAGCCCCCTACATACCATTACAATACTAATACTTAAACCTATACCACACATACAGATAGCCTAAGACAGTGTAGGGGATGAGATACTAGATGGAGTGGTGGTGTCGGCTGGCCGGCGTCGGGACGGCGAAGAACAGACGGCAACGACGGCGGCGGAGGTGGCTGGAACGACGAGGAGAGAAGAGAGAGCGGAACGGATGGAGAGCTGTGCCGGCCAATGGTGGCCACAAGGCCACGAAATGAGGTAAGGGAAGAAGGTGAGGTGCGAATACCGAGGTGAAGGTGGTGGCCGACGGAAGTAGACGGTGGCGAAACGACGACATGGAATACGGGCTCGGCGGCTTCTCACGGAAGCGACGAGAGTACCGAGAAAAGAAGGAGATTATGTCTGGCGGCGATTTATGGTGGCTCCTATCCACGGAGAACAAGAAGAATGGGGCTATCTAAAGCGATTACGAGAGGACGGGATGGTGG
>JAGVVM010021181.1:0-19941 GCA_019149425.1 Psidium friedrichsthalianum | reverse complement strand
AACCCACGAAGCGATGTGTTCAAAAGAATGGACCAGAATCCGTCATGCGGCGTTAAGAAAATCTAGATAGCTCATATAGATAAGCGAGAAAAGTAGGATGGTGATCCGATGCCATCCATCCAAACCCCCCTCAGCACCCATTGGGATGCAAATCAGTGCTTGTCCCTTTTGGCTTTTGCAACGTACGTTGCGGGTCTTCCCTCGCTTGCCCCGCCACAAGCCAGCGAGTCAAAAAAGATCAACTTCATTGACTAAAGGGAAACGGTTCAAGGGAAAGAGCTTTGATCTGGGCTCGGAACACCAAAAATCAACTTCACGAGGAGGAAAATACCGACGTCAGAAAGAGGGAAGTTGATTTTTACACTTGGCGTGTCTCCTTGCAAAAGAAAGTGGACGGATTTCTAGCCCCACGATTCGGCCGTGTGGGGATTGGTTCTTGGCTGCTATCGCTTTCGACGACGGCTCCTTCCGTCGGTTTTTGTGAACGTCGAACTGGCTTCATCCTTCCAGCTTCTTCTATTGATTCTTTACAGCACGTTGCTCGTCGACACACGCAAATCATCCCATCCACTTACGTCGAGCCAGGTTCAGCCCCGCAGGGCGACGGGTGCGGCCCCCGCGAGGGCCAAGTAAAGCGGGTGGAGTTGTGGTTTGAAAGGGGTCACGAATAAAACAGTCAACCGTTTAACCATCTCCTCGACATTAATTTAATTGATAATTTGCCTCATGCACAACATCAAATTATATGATGTGCCGACTCACGACCACGAGACTACTGCCGAATGCTCACAAGCTTATTCTAAAGTTTCATCGGTCAATTTGACTAGACTTTGCAAATGATTGAGCGGTGGTCGGGTTAAAAAGGAGGAGGGATTCCTTATTTGAAAAGAGAAATCTGAGTCAATCACATCAAATTCATGTTAGAGGATAATATAATGACATAGCAAAGGACAAGAATCGTGAAACTATTAAACGACTACCTTAAATTCAAAAGTATCAAGAAATTTGAGCGCAGGACAAGATGGGAAGAAAAGAAATCACGAGCACACTGGATTCTTCCACGGTTAAACGAATGAGATTAGCAACTAAATCTTCCCTTGACTTGTCTAATCTAACGATAAATGAACATCTCGTCAGGGACAAGTCTTTAATCCGATTAGTTTTGTTTTTTCTGGCGGATATTTCATGAACTGGCGTGGATTATTGTTAAGCTGCTGTTCTTGGAATGAAGTCAAACACCCGCGTGTACTCTCTACTCTCTTTCTCTCACACGCAAGTGTTTGTTGGACCAGTCTCTGGATTCATTTGCCCTGTTGGAAGAGTCAAATAGATCCTCTCTCTCTTTCTCTCTCTCTATATATAGGAATGTATCATACCAGTTTACTTATCCATGTTGTAAAGATAATTCTCTCTTCAAGAGCGCAAACGCTAGCCAAGAGCTCCAAACTCTTCTCGGGAAGAAGAGAAGAGGAGAAGAGAAGAGAGAACTCATCAAGCTCTTCTGGGAATTAATTGTTGCTTTTGCTGACACTATTTCTCGATCATCATCATCGTCGTCATCATCTTCACCAGAGAGAGAGTATGTCGGGAACGCCGTCCCAGAGTATGAGCGGACATTGGAGAAGACGTCGACATGGAGTGTGGCGGTCGTGTGCTTTGTCTTGCTCGCCATCTCCATCTTCATCGAACATGTCATTCACCTCTTGGGCAAGGTACCCGCTTATGTCTATGTAACATGTACAAAGTAGAAATGTATCTTTCTTTCTTCACGTTGTTCGCGTCGAAATTCTGCAAGAAAAAGATTAAAGTAATGTGCGTTGCGCTCTCATCTTGCAGTGGCTAACAAATAAACGCAGACCAGCCCTTTTCAAGCCCTTCAAGTGGTTAAAAATGGTATGTATATAATCTTCTCTCTCTAGTACTTTCATACTTTTTACCGAAATTTTTTTCAATCCGCGCACGTTCGATGTCCAATAATTCAATGTAAATGAATTGGATTAGTGATGCGAGTACTAAGAACTCATAAGCGAAAAACTCAATCCAAAAGCTAAGCACACCGAGACCCGTGTGTTCAGAGCATGAGACCAAACGTCTTGCGGATTAACGTGCAGAGCTCATGCTGCTGGGGTTCATATCCTTGCTCCTCACGGTGTTTCAAGATCTCATTCGGGCTTCTGCGTTTCGAGAACCGTCGCGTCCTCGTGGCTTCCTTGTGGCGAGGACAATGTGAGCGGTGCGAGTTCCAGCAAAGGACGGAGGCTCCTCGACTTCTCCGGCGTCGGGACCATCACTCGGCGGAGTTTGGCCACGAAGGGATATGACAAGTGCACGGAAAAGGCAAGCTAGCTCTTCCAGTTTCTCCTATCTAGTATCTGCATCGTATTGCTCGGTAACCGACAAGAATGTGGCTTCGTTGTTGCAGGATAAGGTTGCGTTCGTGACAGCATATGGAATACACCAGCTGCACATATTCATCTTTGTCTTAGCCATTTCCCATGTGCTCTACTGCATCACAACTTTGGCTCTCGGCACCTTCAAGGTATTGCCTCTCTGTGTTTGTGTTTTCGTGTGTGTGTGTGTGTGTGTGTGTGTGTGTGTGTGTGTGTGACAGATCACTGCTTTGCAGATGAGGATGTGGAAAGTGTGGGAAAATGAGACAAAGACACCTGAACACCAATTCGAACATGGTCAGTGTCATCTTCGACTCTTGATTGCCGTAAGGGTATGGGTATCTTTAGTAGATATTTTTTTGGTGGACCGGCATTTACTGAGCTGTCACTTGGCATGATAACTTCTAATATCTGATTTGCTTATCTTTCTAAAATATTACATGTCCAAGATTTGTAATAAGCAACTCCTCAGTTACTATCAAGCAATTATATGGAATAAAGACATAAATATCAGGTTGTCATTCTGATCGGTAATCGGCTCAAGTCATTGTTCACGCAACAATTTTTGGGTCGACTGGTCAAGCTATGTAGTGATGCAGTCGGTTATACGGTGCTGCGACTTAGAGCCGCTTTGTGGAGTAGAAATCGGTATTCAAAAGTGGTGCTGTGTTGCAGATCCAGAGAGGTTTAGGTTTGCAAGAGAGACAACATTTGGGAGAAGACACTTGAGCTTTTGGAGCCGCTCACCAATTTCACTTTGGATTGTGAGTCAATCTTAGACTATATCAATTTTCTCTAACTGTGATATTTCTCTGTCATGACTATAAACATGTAAAACAGCACGGCTTTAAACTCGTGACGTAATCATTTATCTAGCTCAAATGGGTTTCCTTCTTTTTGCACCAGGTGTGCTTCTTCAGACAATTCTTGGGATCAGTCACAAAGGTTGACTACATGGCACTGAGACATGGCTTTATCATCGTAAGCATCACCCCAATTGGTAATTCAATTGTCCCATTCAAGACAGTTAAAGTGAGTTCATCTGTCGATCATCTGTATTTGCAGGCCCATTTAGCACCTGAAAACCAAACCAGGTTCGACTTCCAGAAGTACATTCGCAGGTCGCTCGAAGAGGATTTCGAAGTGGTTGTTGGGATAAGGTTCATTCCTTCGACCCCACCAAGTTTATCGTCATTATATGTATCCAATTGATAATGCAACTAAAATTCTTACTTTGTATTTGCAGTCCTACTCTATGGTTTACTGCAGTGTTGTTCCTGCTGTCCAATACACATGGTGAGTTCGGCTTCAAACATATGACCAATCGCTCAAAGAAAATTTCTGCAGAAGATGGTACTAGCATCATACCACAGGAGATTACTTTAACAGCAAGTTCAACAATCAGCTAAAAACGGATATGCAGATCCAGTGGTCGTTTTAAGGTCCAAATGTGTCGTTGGGAAAGCAATAGACACTAGACAGACAGACTCACATAGTACAACCAAAAATCTTACCATCGGGCATTGCTCATAATAGTTCAAAGAACTTTTCATAAGCCAGCTTTAGCAAAAACGACATGAAAGCTGTCTCTACTTTTGGCTAGAATGAAATGCAAACATTTTTATTATATGTCGATATCGGTAATTTCGAATTAACATTATAATTGCTTCATCTATCTTTTTATGACTAAAGATCGTTCCTTTCTCTATGACTGCAGGGTGGTACTCTTACCTGTGGTTGCCATTCATTTCTTTGATAGTAAGTACTGATCTTCGACATATTTTACTTCATCCGTTTAAGTTGCTTCGCAAGTTCTGGTAAACACCCGACACGAGATTGACCAACATAAATTGACTTCTGCAGATACTCCTGATGGTAGGAACCAAGCTACTAGTTATTATCACAAAAATGGGAATGAGAATTCTAGAGAGAGGGGATGTGGTTCAGGGTACACCTGTGGTTCAGCCAGGCGACGAGCTTTTCTGGTTTGGTCAACCGCGCTTCATCCTCTTTTTAATTCACTTTGTCCTGTTTCAGGTACTTTCCTTCATCTTGTTCCTTTCAAGCATCAGTTTTTGTTAAAGCATGTTTAGTGCACGCCATCTTTGAAAATTGAAATAAAAAGGAGCAAGGAATAAGCTTCTTGGAGTGCCTCTAAGATGAGATGAGAAAAGCAGAACTTAATTTTCTTCTGAACTGGAACAGAGAGTATGAAGATACATCATCTCAGATCGCGTTTTTTATGCTTACATGTTATTCTCCTCATCTTCTCTGCAGAATGCTTTTCAACTGGCTTTCCTCGCCTGGAGCATGGTGAGTATTTCCGTTCAGCAAGCACTTTCGCCAAGTTTAAGCATCACCTGATCACTGAACATACTTTTCAATAGAGGGAAGCCACATTCTTTGTTTTGGAAGGAGACAAATGTCTAAATAGCCTTTTGATGCCTTCTAGTTTGGACATCCGGTGCATACTACTACAAATAACATAGTAAAATCTCCAATGATCAAAGTTTCTCCTAGCGAGACTTGTCTAAGATGTCAGCTAACTTCCATACTGTATCTACACGTTCTAAACTAGCCTTGCTAACTGTTCCGCTAACTCTGCTTTCAGTGGCAATTCAACGAGCGGAAATGCTTCCACCGCAAAATCGAGGACATCATCATCAGAATTTCAATGGGGTGAGTCTCATTCAATCGAAGACACAGATAGGGTTCTGGAATGCAGCAACTAATGAAGATTTAAAATGCCACCGATCCATCCATCCCGACATTTCGTAGTTTTGATTTTCCAATGGATTTCTATTAACTGGATGGTCGAATTTTATAGCGAATGTCTGTTTCCACCAAAATGTCCTCCAAACAAGCTTCTAACTTAAAGCATATACCTCATTTCTCCAGGGTCATCATACAGATCTTGTGCAGTTATGTGACTTTGCCACTCTACGCCCTAGTGACCCAGGTTAGTACTTGCGGCTTACTTTATGAAGTCACTCTGATAATGCAGGGTGACACAGTAGTGATTGTTTCCCTTGAGAATAAAGGCAGACTCTTCTCGGATGATCATGGAGATAAACACTTTTCTGCCGTTTTGCAGATGGGATCCACCATGAGACCCACCATCTTCCACGATCGAGTGGCGACTGCACTAAAGCACTGGCACCACGGGGCTAGGAAGCATGTCAAGGACAGCCAACACTCGAATATCCCGACACCCTCTGCAAGCGCACCAGCAACTCCAGAGCATGGCTCGTCTCCGATCCATCTCCTGCACCGATGCCAGCAGAGGAGCCTCGAGAGCGCTCACACTTCACCGAGGAAATCTGACTCCGAAAACGCGCAGTGGGCAGTTATCGGCTTGCGGTCCCCACAGAACCGGGAAGTTGGTGATATGCCCTGGAGCAGGCATTTGGATACCGCAGGACAGCAGGGATCGACCCAACAACCAAACTCGACGAGTAATCAACATGAAATCGACATAACACTGTCTGATTCCTCATTTCAGAAGCAATATTAGTGGTGTTGATTGATAGATCGCCGCAATGCAGCTTACTTAAGAGGGTCGTACACACGCTGTACTTGAAAGCTACTGTGAAAGGATGTTCAAACAATAGGCTAAGTGGATATGGTCAGGGCCAATCATTCTGTAAGTATACATGGATTATGCATATGTAGTTTCTATACTGATTCTGTCGAGGAAAAATTATGTACAACTTTGGGAGCATTCTTCTGTGTCAAGCATCAGATTTTGATGTGCACCGAAGAACGCAAGTCTAGATTTCTATCTTCTGTGAATTAGTTTAAATGATTTAGATCGAGTAAACTGACTCTGCACTCCATTTTGGAAACTTAACGTACGGTTTTCGTACTGCTAAAGGCCAAAAAAAAAAAAAGAGGGAATATTTTGTGCTGCTTCACTTTGTATAAGAAAAACTCAAAACTCCTTCAGCACAGGATAGAGAACAGGACAGGAAAATAGAATGCTTCGTGGCTTTCGTATTACCATTCGTTATATCTATGCATGGATCAATCAAAGTACAAGCAATGCAGAGATGAGAAGAGAAGTTTCTCAACCAAAAGCCTGGGAAACATGAGCCAATTTGCAGTGCCATCAAGATAATGGTCCAAGGTTGCATGAACCAAGAATGACTCCACTGCGATTGTAATGTAACAGTTTTTTTAGGCAGTTACCTGACATTCCGGTTGTCACAATAATCAACCATTCCGCATGGCATCTCTTCACGGTCTTCGGCCACGCGTGCCTCGACCCAACGTCTCTGCTGCAAGCATTTGTTTCAATGCCGGACCTCCTCGATCTCTGGACAACGGGTTCTTGCCCGACCCACAATTCAGGAACTCTGATAGAAGAATCAGCCTTGACAATTTTTCTATTAGGCAAACAAAATTTACTGGATGCACTACCCATGAATGCATCTGCCAGTTTGCTGTGAAGTTTGGATGCATCTAGTACATTCCTTGCCTCTTCAGTTAGAAGAATACACTAGTGTGGAAAGACGAATATGCAAGCTTAGTGAAGTCCACAACACATAAATAATGTACTCTTAAGTGGATATTACACACTGCCCTCTTGAAACTTCTACGTGAAACCGGTCTTAGTATAGATTTTGCCATTCTGCACACAGACATTCAAAATATACGTGTGTATTTACAGCTAGCTAAATGAGAGCACTACCGACTCTCTTCATCAGATGTTCATTTCAGGTATTTCCTCTTATGATTACGACAGTGAAATCTTCACGAAACTCTTTCGATCTCCTTCGAACTGGATTTGTGCCCTATCGTAATCAAGAAAAGAAACAAAGAATCAAGCAGAGAAAGAAAAGAAAATGGGAGGGAAGGAGATATAACTCAAACCCGTCCCTTGGGATGTTGAAGAAGACAGTTGTGCAAAGAGGGTAGGAAGAGGAAAGAGGACGGATTTTAGAAATCCCAGTAATACAGTAAAATTTTTGCCCACCCCCCAATTGAGTTTCTAGGGCTTTCGGAAAGAGAACTTTGGAGAAGTTTTGAATACTTGTCACGTGATTTTGAGGGGTCCTGAACTTTTCAAACTTTCTTTTAAAGTGAACTTTTCCTTTAAATTATTAATAGACTATCAGATCCTTCAAAATCAATATGAGATAGCCCAAACACATGATAACAGTACTTTTGAAAGCTAACAAGTCATTATACTCAAACACTTGCGTTGAGTTGAATGACATAAAACCTAGCGACACCTTCGAGAAGGATTTCACCACGAACCATACCGGCAAAATCACCCGAACGAGCCGCCGTCTAATTTCAGGCATCATGTTCAATAGGATGGACCGGATCGTCAAGCCGCGTTGGAAAATCTAGATAGTTGAGACAGATAAGCGGGAAAGTAGGCCGGTGAAACGATGCCATCCATCCAACCCCACCTCATAACCATGGCGATGTATCACTGTTTGTCCTTTTGGCTTTTGAACGTACGTTGCGGGTCTTCCCTTGCTTGGCCGACTCAAGCCAAGAGTGAAAAAAAAGATCAACTTCATTGACTAAAGGGAAACAATTCAAGAGGAAAGAGCTTTGATCAGGGTTCGACAGGCGAGCCAAAATCGACTCCACGAGGAGAAAACGATGTCCAAAAGAGGAATGGATTTCGCACTTGCAAAGGAAGTGGACGTACATACCGACCCGAGTTGCGATTTCGTCCACGCTAACAAATTGATCGAAAAGTTGCGCCACAATCATTCTTCCATCATCGAGAGGACCACTACTTCGCCAATCGACAGCAATCCACATCACCCTCTCCTTCACGTTTCCAGCCCCACGGTTCGCCATGCGGGGATTGGTTCCCGGCCACTATCGCTCTCGACGACGGCTCCTTCCGCTGTTCCTGCAAATGTCGAATTGGTTTTATCCACAGTCGTGGAATTAGTATAGAGGACACCAGGATTTCCAGCTTCTTCTATTGATTCCTTGTAACATGGTCCCCGGTAATAACGCAAACCGTCCCATCCGCTTGCATCGAGGCGGTTCCGCCCATGGGGTTCGGCCCCCAATGCCTAGTATGAGCGGGTGGAGTTGTGGTTTGAAAGGGGTTACGAGTCGAGCAATTAACCATTTAACCAAATCCTCAAATTTTATTTAATAATTTAACTCGATGCACAACATAAGGCGACTCACTCGTACGAGACTGCCGCATGGAACAGACGATGATGTGCCAACTCTTTCTTCTTGGTTCGGTGTATTTATCATGCAAAGATCTTAAGGGCTCGCTAATTTACGTACTCCCATTAATGAACGAATGTGTCGATGGAGCCAAGTCGTAATAAATTGGTGGCCCAACGTACTCCGACTTCCGTTATGCTTCAACTAGGGTATGCACTGGAGGAGGCTGTCAACTTCATCAGACGAAAAACCCTCGTTCTTTCCACCATTGGTCACGTACGATGTTCTTCTGGCCGCCGGTCGCGCGACGTCCTAAGACATTTTTCGAGCTGATTGTCGCTTTTCCTTGTCCGAACTTTCTTTTCCCCTGCTTTTTTCTCTTTCACTTGAATTTTCCGCATTTGGTTCGGTCAGATTGGTCTCCGGCTGACCACTTCAACCTTCGCGAGACATCTTGTCAGGTGATGGACGCAAAGGAGGCGGCTTACGCCGTAATTAGAGCGTTAACACCACGAATGCTCACAAGCTTATTTTTAAGTTTCATCGGTCGATTTGACTAAGCTTTGCAAATGATTGAGCAGGTCGTCGGGTTAAAAAGGAGGAAGGATTCTTAAGTGAAAAAGGGGAATCGGAGTCAATCACAATCAAATTCATGCGAGAAGATTACATAATTGTTGGGAGAAAACCGGACAGCGTTTCCCCACAAACTAAGTCAATTCAGGATCAAACTGTCCCTCGAAACTATACCAACTTAATCCGGCAGCAATCAACAATATACATCCAACAAAAATAACTTCGCAACATGTAAATATGATAGCGGAATGATAAGAAAACAATACAAAAAGATTCACGTGGGAAACTCGAAACGAAAAAAATCAAGAACGACCCAAAACTTCCACTAATCCCTAAGAAAAGAGGAGTTTCTGTTTAGTCGCACGCTATGGATTCAACATCAACATTACAAGAGCATTTCCTCACCATAAAGGTAGAATAATATAAAATGGCGCAAGAAAATCCTAATCGCGATAGGAGAATTCGGAGACAAATCTCGGCGAACGAAATCAATAACTCGTAGACCTTGGCCTCACGAACAACATATTAAAATTTGAGCAAATTCCGATAGGGTTTGGCCGTGCAACGGAAGCCGTTGCCCTTTTTCCTTCTTTCGAATGAGATTAGCAGCTAAATCATCCCGTGACTTGTCTAATCTAACAATAAGTGAACATCTCGCTGGGGACAAGTCTTTAATCCGATTAGTTTCTTTTTTTCTGGCGGATATTTTATGAACTGACGTAGATTATTGTTAAGCTTCCGTTCTTGGAATGAAGTCAAACACCCGCGTGTTCTCCCTCTCTCCCTCTCTCTCTCTCGCGCGCGCGCGCGTCTGTTGGACCAGTCTCTGGATTCATTTGCCCTGTTGGAAGAGTCAGAGCATTGAATGATCGCCTCCTTCCCAAGAAGAGGCACATGGAGTACGGAAAATAGATCCTCTCTCTCTCTCTCTCTCTCTCTATATATATATAGGTATGGGTCATACCGGTTACGTGTATAAGTTGTAAGGATAATCCTTTCTTCAATAGCACAAACGCTAGCCGAGAGCTCCAAACTCTTCTTCGCGAGAAGAAGAGAAGAGAGAACTCATCAAGCTCTTCTGGGAATTATTATTTGCTTTTATCTGACGCTATTTCTTGATCATCATCATCATCATCTTCACGAGAGAGAGAGAGAGAGAGAGTATGTCGGGAACGCCTGTCCCTATGACGAGAGGACGTTGGAGCAGACGTCGACATGGAGCGTGGCGGTCGTGTGCTTCGTCTTGCTCGCCATCTCCATCTTCATCGAACATGTCATTCACCTCTTGGGCAAGGTACCCGCTTACATCTACGAAACATGTCCAAACTAGAAATATTTCTTGATTTCTTCATGTTTGTTCGCATCGAAATTCGGCAAGGAAAAGATTAAGTGTGCGTTGCGCTCTCACCTTGCAGTGGCTAACAAATAAACGCAGGCCAGCCCTTTTTGAAGCCCTTCAAGTGGTTAAAAATGGTATGTGCATAATCTTCTCTCTCTGGTACTTTCATACTTTTACCGAAACTTTTTCAATCCGAGCACGTTCACTTCCAATAATTTAATGCAAATGAATTGGATTAGTGATGCGAGTACTAAGAACTCATAAGCGAAAAACTCAATCCAAAAGCTAAGCACACCGAGACCCGTGTGTTCAGAGCATGAGACCAAACGTCTTGCGGAATTAACGTGCAGAGCTCATGCTGCTGGGGTTCATATCCTTGCTCCTCACGGTGTTTCAAGATCCCATTTCGGGCCTCTGCGTTTCGAGAACCGTTGCGTCCTCGTGGCTCCCTTGTGGCGAGGACAATGTGAGCGACGCGAGTTCCAGCAAAGGACGGAGGCTCCTCGACTTTTCCGGCGTCGGGACCATCACTCGCCGGAGTTTGGCCACGAAGGGAAAGGACAAGTGCACGGAAAAGGCAAGCTGGCTCTTCCAGTTTCTCCTATGTAGTATCTGCATCGTATTGCTCAGTAACCGACAAGAATGTGGCTTCGTTGTTGCAGGGTAAGGTTGCGTTTGTGACAGCATATGGAATACACCAGCTGCACATATTCATCTTCGTCTTAGCCATTTTCCATGTGCTCTACAGCATCACAACTTTGGCTCTCGGCACCTTCAAGGTATTGCCGCCACACCTTTCCTTCTCCCCCCCCTTTCCTCTTTCTTCCGTGTGCATGTGCGTGTGTGACAGATCAACTGCTTTGCAGATGAGGAAGTGGAAAGAGTGGGAAAATGAGACAAAGACACCCGAACACCAATTCGAACATGGTCAGTACCGTCACCTTCGACTCTTGATTGCCGTAAAAAGTAGGCGTATCTTTGGTGGATTTTTTTTTTTTGGTGGACCTGCATTTACTGTGCTATCACTTGGCATGACAACTTCTAATATCTGATTTGCTTACCTTTCTAAAATATTACGTGTCCCAGAATTGTAATATGCAACTCCTTCAGTTACTATCAAGCATTTGGGCGGGGACATAAATACACCAACATCAGGTTGTCATTCCGACCGGTAATCGGCGCAAGTCATTGTTCACGCAATAATTTTTGGGTCGACTCGGCCCACTGGTCATGGGCCCAATACCAAAATCTAGCCTTTTTTTTTTTGGGTAAGGACCAAAATTTAGCCTTTGTCTCAATTATATCCAAAATTTTTTTGTCTCATAAAAAATCCACAACTTTTTTACTTTTGTTCCAATTCTATCGATCTGATATCCAAAAAATCCTCAACTTTAGCATTTGTCTTAATTATATGAGATCCCAAACTTTTACTTTTGGTTCAATTCTACCACCACCAGCTTTCCGTCTATTAGTTAATTTTATGTGGCTCGAATTTTCTCGTTGAAGTTATCAATGAATTTTCGAAATTAAAAAACAACAGGTTTTAAGGACGACGAGATTTGAAATCTTTCGTCTAGATCATTCAATCTCCACATTTAGCCTTTTTTGGGTTGTTGAGTGCTAGGAAGAATCTGAAATGCACCATCTCGAGTGGCTTAGTATCTCCTAACAATGTGTAAGGGAAGCAAACAATAGAGAAATTGCTGGATTTTTTCATGTTAGCTTTGCTAATATGTAATTCTTTAACAACGTGAAAATGCCACGTAAGATTAACTAATGATAATTATGAACGGAAGGTTAACGATGGTATAATTGGGGCAAAAGTAAAAGTTTGAGGTTTTTTATGAGACAAAAAGAAGTTTTGGATAATGCTAAATTTGTGGGTTTTTTTAGGTATTCGGTTAGTAGAATTGGGACAAAATAAAAGTTGAAAGTTTTTTTTAGTGTTAGGCCAATAGAATTGAGACAGAAGTAAAAGTATGAGATTTTTTATGAGACAAATTAAAGTTTTGGATATAATTGAGACAGAGGCTAAAGTTGAATGTTTTTTTGGGTATTAGGCCACTGGTATGTAGTTATGCATTCGGTTATACGGTACTGCGACTTAGAGCTGCTTTGTGGAGTAGAAATCGGTATTCAAAAATGGTGCTGTGTTGCAGATCCAGAGAGGTTTAGGTTTGCTAGAGAGACAACATTTGGGAGAAGACACTTGAGCTTTTGGAGCCGTTCACCAATTTCCCTTTGGATTGTGAGTCAATCTTAGACTTTATCAATTTTCTCTGACTGTGATATTTCTCTGTCATGGCTATAAACATGTAAAAAAGCACGGCTTTAAACTCGCCACGTAATCATTTATCTATCTCAAATGGGGTTTCCTTCTTTTGGCATCAGGTGTGCTTCTTCAGACAATTCTTTGGATCAGTCACAAAGGTTGACTACATGACGCTGAGACATGGCTTTATCATGGTGAGCATCACCCCAATTGATAATTCAATTGTCCCTTTCAAGACAGTTAAATGTGAGCTTCATCTGTCGATCATCTGTATTGCAGGCGCATTTAGCACCCGAAAACCAAACCGCGTTCGACTTTCGGAAGTACATTCGCAGGTCACTCGAAGAGGATTTCAAAGTGGTTGTTGGGATAAGGTTCATTCTTTCAACTCCACCAAATTTTATCGTCATTATATAGTATCCAGCCGATAATGCAACTAAAAATTCTTACTTTGCATTCGCAGTCCTACTATATGGTTCACTGCAGTGTTGTTCCTGCTGTCCAATACACATGGTGAGTTCCGCTTCGAACATATGACCAATTGCTACAAGCAAATTTCTGCAGAAGATGATACTAGCATCATACCATAGGAGAATACTTTATCAGCAAGTTCATCAATCAGCTAAAAAACGGATATGCAGATCCAGTGGTCGTTTTGAGGTCCAAATGTGACATTGGGAAAGCAATAGACACTAGACAGACACTCACATAGTACTACCAAAAATCTTACCATCGTGCATTGCTCATAATATTTCAAATAACTTTTCATAAGCCAGCTTTAGCATAAACGCATGAAATCTGTCTCTACTTTGGCTAAGATGTAATGAAAAGCTTTCTCTTATATGTCGATTTTGGTAATTTAGAATTAAAATTAGAATTGCTCCATCTATCTTTTGATAACTAAAGATCGTTCCTTTCTCTATAACTGCAGGGTGGTACTCTTACCTGTGGTTGCCGTTCATTTCTTTGATAGTGAGTACTGATCTGTGACATATTTTACTACATCCGTTTACTTTGGTTCGCAAGTTCTGAGTAAATACACCACACGAGATTGACCAATATAAATTGACTTCTGCAGATAATCCTGGTGGTAGGAGCCAAGCTACTAGTTATTATCACAAAAATGGGAATGAAAATTCAAGAGAGAGGGGATGTGGTTAAGGGTACACCTGTGGTTCGGCCAGGCGACGAGCTTTTCTGGTTTGGTCGGCCACGCTTCATCCTCTTTTTAATTCACTTTGTCCTGTTTCAGGTACTTTCCTTCATCTTGTTACTTTCAAGCATTGGTTTTTGTTAAGAACACGTTTAGTGCGCGCCATCTTCGAAAATTGAAATAAAAAGGAGCACGGAATAAGCTTCTTGGAGTGTCCTCTAAGACGAGATGAGAAAAGCAGAACTTAATTTTCTTCTGAACTGGAACAGAGAGTATGAAGATTCATTATCTTAGTTTATGCTTACATGTTATTCTCGTCATCTTCTCTGCAGAATGCTTTTCAACTAGCTTTCTTCGCCTGGAGCACGGTAAGTATTTCGGTTCAGCAAGCACTTTCCCCTAGTTTAACCATCACCTGATCACTGAACATACTTTTCAATAGAGGGAAGCCACATTCTTGGTTTTGTTTTGGAGGGAGACAAATATCTACATAGCCTTTTGATGCCTTCTAGTTCGGACATCCGGTGCACGCTACTCATAATAGCCTAGTAAAGTCTCCAATGATCAAAGTTTCGCCTAGCGAGACTTCTCCAAGATGTCAGCTAACTTCCATATTGAATCTACACGTCATACAGCTAAACTAGTCTTGCTAACTGTTCCGCTAACTCTGCTTTCAGTGGCAATTCAAATTGCGGAGTTGCTTCCACCACAAACTCGAGGACATCATCATCAGAATTTCAATGGGGTAAGTCTCATTCAATCAAAGACACAGATAGGGTTCTGGAATGCAGCAACTAACGAAGATTTAAAATGCCACCGATCCATGCATCCCGACATTTCGTAGTTTTGATTTTCCAATGGATTTCTATTAACTGGATGGTCAAATTTTATGGTGAATGTCCGTTTCCACCAAAATGTCCTCCAAACAAGCTTCTAACGTAAAGCATGTACCTCATTTCTCCAGGGTCATCATACAGATCTTGTGCAGTTATGTGACTTTGCCACTCTACGCCTTAGTGACCCAGGTTAGTACTTGTGGCTTACTTGATCATGTCACTCTGATAATGCAGGGTGTCACAGTAGTGATTGTTTTCCCTTGAGAGGCAGACTCTTCTTGGATGATCCTGGAGATAAACACTTGTCTTCCGTTTTGCAGATGGGATCCACCATGAGGCCCACCATTTTCCACGATCGAGTGGCGACTGCACTAAAGCACTGGCACCACGGGGCAAGGAAGCATGTCGAGGACAGCCAACACTCGAATATCCCAACACCCTCTGCAAGCGCGCCAGCAACTCCAGAGCATGGCTCGTCTCCAATCCATCTCCTGCACCGATGCCAGCAGCGGAGCCTCGAGAGCGCTCACACTTCTCCGAGGAAATCTGATGCAGAAAACGAGCAGTGGGCAGTTATCGGCTTGCGGTCCCCACAGAACCGGGAAGTTGGTAATATGCCCTGGAGCAGGCATTTGGATACCACAGGACAGCAGGGATCGACCCAACAACCAAACTCGACGAGTAATCAACATGAAATCGACATAACACTGTCTGATTTCTCATTTCAGAGGCAATATTAGTGGTGTTGATTGATAGTTCGCCGTAATGCATCTTACTTAGAGGGTCGTACACAAGCTGTACTTGAGAGCTACTGTAAAAGGATGTTCAAACAATAGGCTAAGTGGATATGGTCAGGGCCAATCATTCTGTAAGAATACATGGATTATGCATATGTCGTTTCTATACTGATTCTGTGAAGGAAAAATTATGTACGACTTTGGGAGCATTCTTCTGTGTCAAGCATCAGATTTTGACGTGCACCGAGGAATGCAAGTCTAGATTTCTATCCTCTGTGAATTAGTTTAAATGATTTAGATCGAGTAAACTGGCTCTCACTCCATTTTGGCAACTAAAAGTACAGTTTTCGTACTGCCAAAGGCCAAAAAAAAAAGAGGGAATATTTTGTTAGAATATGCCCCGAATTTGAGCCCGAAGCTAAAATTTGAATTACAGAAACAAAAATATCTTGATCTTGAAATTAAAGATAAGATTTGTTTTGAATATCACGGAAATCTATCTTGAAGAAAATAGTGTGATATATTCTATTTGATATATTACAAATCAAGATCAAGAACAATATTTCTATTGGAGTTGGACTTTCCACGTAAGATAAAGACAAAATAGAAAAGTTAATCTTGATTTTCATTGACCGAACTTCCCTATTTTATTTCTCCAATATGTGTGTGGCTTATTTGTCTATATACAAGTCTGCCGTTGTTGATAAGGAGATCATCAAGGAAGCATCGTTTCATCGAGTGCTTGGCAATGGTCTATCTTCGTGGAATTACATCAAGAATTCAAGTGTTGAAGTAGATTAAATCTTATTGTAAGATTTGTATATTAATTCCTTTGTGAGATTGAGAGATTATTTCATTAGGAATTGTGGGGCTAAACACTGCATGCGTTCTTGAATGTAATTGGGGCTGGGAAACACTAAGAGTGTTTGAGTGACTCGAGTGTGGTTTGTAATCTCCGTGTATCGCTTGATCTATAGTGAAATTCATTACTGCTCTCTCCGTGGACGTAGGTCTCTACGACTGAACCACGTACATCTGGTGTCTGATTTATTTTCTTGTTCTGTCTATTTATTGTTCGATTGCTTGTTCCGCGTAACAAATTGGTATCGGAGCTTGGTTTGATTGAAGTGAAGCGAATCGATGGTGACAGAAGAAGTTAAAGTGAAAATTGACAAATTTGAGGGGAGCGACTTTGGTTTTTGGAAGATGCAGATTGAGGATTATCTATATCAGATGAAGATGTATTTACCTCTATTTGGGGAGAAACCAGAGACGATGAAGCAAGTTGATTGGGAATTGCTGGATAGATGAGCGATGGGTGTTATTCGGCTGACGTTAGCTCGTAACATCGCGTTTAATATCGTCAAAGAGAAGACCACTGCGGGTTTGATGAAAGCCCTATTAGATATGTACGAGAAGCCCTCTGCGATTAACAAGGTCTATTTGATGTGACGTCTGTTTAATTTGAAGATGAGGGAAGGTGCGTCGGTTACTAATCATATCAATGAATTCAATATGATCATTAGTCAATTGAGTTCAGTTGAGATTGACTTTGAAGATGAGGTATGTGCTTTGATTTTATTATCCTCATTGCCTGATAGTTGGAATACTACTGTTACTGCTGTTAGTAATTCCTCTGGATCAACAAGTTTAACTTTTGATGGAATTCGAGATTTAATTCTGAGTGAGGACATCCGTAGAAGAGAATCTGGCGAATTTGTATCTGCTGCTTTAGTAGGTGAAAATAGAGGAAGAGCTAGTACTTGTATTAGCAGAAGTATTATGAACATGAATAGACGCAGTCAGTCTAGGACTGGTGGTGCTGTCTATTGGAATTGTGGCAAGAGGGGGCATCTTAGAAGGGATTGTCTTAAGCTGAAAAACGACAAGGGTAAGGAAATTAGAGTTGAATCTGTGAATGATGTTGCAGCGATAACTGATAGCGGTTCGGATAATGCTGATTTTGTCTTGTCTATCACTGATTATTCATCGTTTGACGGGTGAATTATGGATTTTGGTTGTTCTTTTCATGCTACACCAAATAGGAATTGGTTTACTACTTATTAGTGCACGGATAGTAGTAAAGTGCAGTTGAGAAACAATGTTGAATGCGATGTTGTAGGTATTGGCAATGTGAGAATCAGAATGCATGATGGTATTGTGAGGACATTGACTGAAGTGAGACATATTCCAGAGTTGAAGAAAAATCTAATTTCCTTGAGTGCCCTGGATTCAGCTGGATGTCAGTATTCTTCAGAATCCGATATCTTGAAAATTGTTCAAGGTGCCTTAATAATAATGAGAGTAATGAAATGCAATGGTCTGTATGAGTTTCAAGGTGAGACAGTGACGGATTTCGCCGCGGAGACGTCAGATGCATCTGTTCAAGAGTTAGACTTGTGGCATATGCGATTGGGGCACATTAGCGAGAGAAGCCTAAAGGTTCTAAGTGAAGAAATTTATTATGTAATTATATTGCTGACCAACTAAATGTGTGCAGGTGCTGTGATTTAGATCAACGGCGGAAAGTGCAGTTTAGTGAGACTGTCAGAGAAACTACGGAAATTGCAGAATTACTTCACTTAGATGTTCGTAGATTGTTGCGGCTTCCTTCAAGAAAGAGTGCCAGATCTATGCTAACAGTTGTTGATGACTACTCGATGAAGATTTGGGTGTTTGTGCTTAGGCACAAATTTGATGCTATTGTCAGGATCAGGTAGTTAAGAGCTTTGATAAAAAAGGAGACTGGTAAATCAATCAAGCAGGTGCAGACTGACAAAAACATGAAGTTTTGCTTGAAGCTGTTAAATGAATCCTGCATGAAAGAAGGCATAGTGAGACACTGCACTAGTGCCAATGAATCGCAACATGTTGCAGAATTGATGAGCATAACATTACTAGAGACGGCCCATAAAATGCTCTCTAGTGCTGGTATGGCTAGAAGATTTCTAGCGAATGCGCTTAGTACGGTGAGCTAACTGATGAATAGATCCCCATCAACTGCGATTGGATATCGGATTCTCGAAGAAGTGTAGTCAGGTAACGTTGCTGATTATTCTATCATTAGAATATTTGGTTGCCCATGTTATGTTCGAGTCAGTGATGGTAAGCTCGATGAAAGGGCAAGAAAGTGCATATTCCTAGGCTACACACAAGGTGAGCGGGGTTATCGATTGTGGTGCCTGGAATTAAATTCACCTATTATCAGCAGAGAAGTTACGTTTGACGAGTTTCCAGTACTTCAGGTTAGGAGCGATTATAGCAGTGTTCATATGGATCTGAACGGTGTTCAGCTTAAGGTGGAGTTGCAACCAGAAACTCCTGATGTAGCTGGTACTAACGAAATAATCGACACAGATAATGCTTGTAGCAAGGTGGAGCCTATAGAGCCAATAATTGCTGTAACTGCTGATATTGACAAGGTACATATTCAGTCTCCTAACAGATATGGATGCAGTGATGGTTTTGCTTTATCTGTAGTAAATGAGATTGTGTCGGATAGTTCTTGTGGAGCAATTAAAGGTGCATATGCAGTTGGTATCCTGATGAGGTCCTCGATTATGACGAAGTTCAAGCGCGGCTTGGACTTAGATGATATTTGTAGCGATTGAGCCCACTGGGGCTGTTGGGAGAGTAATAGCGATGGTATTCAGAATTCTAGTAAAGCGATTGTGATATGGCTCAAATGTCGAGCCAAGATGAAGATTATTAGAATATGTCTCGAATTTGAGCCCGAAGCGAAAATTTGAATTATGGAAACAAATATATCTTGATCTTGAAATTAAAGATAAGATTTGTTTTGAATATCACGGAAATCTATCTTGAAGAAAATAGTGTGATATATTCTATTTGATATATTTCAAATCAAGATCAAGAACAATATTTCTATTAGAGTTGGACTTTCCACATAAGATAAGACAAAAAAGGAAAGTCAATCTTAGTTTTCATTGACCGAACTTCCATATTTTATTTCTCCAATATGTATGTGGCTTATTTGTCTATATACAAGTCTGCCGTTGTTGATAAGGAGATCATCAAGGAAGCATCGTTTCGTCGAGTTCTTGGCAAGATTCTTTCTTCGTGGAATTACATCAAGAATTCAAGTGTTGAAACAGATTAAATCTTGTTGTAAGATTTGCGTATTAATTCCTTTGTGAGATTGAGAGATTATTTCATTAGGAATTGTGGGGCTAAACACTACATGCATTCTTGAATGTAATTGGGGCCGGGAAACACTAAGAGTATTTGAGTGACTCGAGTGTGGTTTGTAATCTCCGTATATCACTTGATCTATAGTGGAATTCATTGCTGTTCTCTCCGTGGACGTAGGTCTCTACGACCGAACCACGTACATCTGGTGTCTGATTTATTTTCTTGTTCTGTCTATTTATTGTTCGATCGCTTGTTCCGCGTAACATATTTTGTGCTTCTTCACTTTGTATAAGAAAAACTCAACTCCTTCAGCAAAGGATAGAAAAGAGGACAGGAAAA
>JAGVVM010021179.1:0-13490 GCA_019149425.1 Psidium friedrichsthalianum | reverse complement strand
TTTTTTTTTTCCAAATAACGTAGAATAGAGACGCATAAGAAGCAAATATAACGGAGACACAAGTGGGGGAGATAAGAAGAAGAAACTAAAGAGTACAAGACAAGGGTACCCACACCGCCGTCCTTTCTCGCCTTCTCTTCGCTCTCTGTGCCCTTCCCCTTTTTGCTCCCCCCCCCTTTTTCCTGTTTTGTCTCCTCGTATGGCGCACGCCACATTGAGTGGGAACTACCTTTCTCGTTCCACAGTTGTAATTCTTAATTCAGGTAGTCATCAAACTACTGCTTATAGATTCTTTTGGTCACAACTTAATTTACATCCATTCCATTATACTAGGAGTGCTTCAAGTTCAATCCCCATCATCACCCGTCCACCTGGTGTCGCTTGGGGAAAAACGTTCATTTCATTTTCTTTAAACGATCCGCTTCTCATCATAAGAATTCCTCCACTTAAATATCCAAGCATCATAAACGACCGACAGCTCAAAATCAGGTATTTAGAATCTATATAGAGTACTTTCTTGGTCATTATTCATACGGAATCACATTCTTATATCGGGTTGAGCCTTCATTCATGTCGGTGCGTTAATCACCAACTCAAGTTCTATTCGCTGTCCAACATCCCATAATCGTCGTTTGCCTACTTACAAATCACGTATTTTATGGGCTCTTGTAATACCAACGTCCATATACAATGGGCGACCATCATTTCTAAGATTAAATACTTAAACTTCAAGTTAATGTAACACTTCCCTTGTCGCCACTCATAACAAGTCAAAATCATGTAATTTCATCGGCCCATAATCCAGTGTTACCATTTGCCTCATTATGAGTCTCATCAATCATCTGAAACTCTTAGTAAAGATCCCATCTAGACCATCAAAGTCTGACACATTCAAGCCTATGATCTCTCGACATCGAGCCTTCGCAATTTCGTATTCACAATATATTTCTCATGACTATCCATCAGAATTCCGATTCAAGCCTATCGGTATGTTGTCGTCACGAGTCCTTATGCCCTTTCGCTTTCATGTCAATCCTTACACCTCAGGTTTTTCCAAACCTGTCAAAAGCCATCATGACTTGAGGTCACTTTTCAGTGTTCAATCCGTGTACTCCACTTCTGGTCATTATTTAATTCACCTCAAGTCATCCTTGGAGAATTCGACCAGCTCTACGCCCCATTATTCCTCATTTCCTCTTTCTCAGGAGTTTCTCTATACCCATTGAGGTTGCTATTAGAATTCTTGACCTAAATCATCAATGCGCCATGCTAATCAAGACTTAGGATTCGTTATCGTCAATTGCTATAATTCCATATCACAAACGTTCCAGCGGCTATCCATCAAGTTCTCACAATTCAAGCCTATACTTTTATCTTTCAAATTTATCGTACAACCTATCTCTCTATCACCAAGTCACCTCCTCAAGTTGGGTATTGACGATCCAAGATCACTATCATGCAATTCCACCAGTCCTTCATTAATACATGAATTTATAAGCCTCATGCATAACCGTCCATCTGAATCCATACCTAAGGTTTCTTAGCCTTCGCTATTTCCTTATGAACCTTAATCATACTTTTTGCTCCGGCCATCAGCCAACTCTGGCAACTAAGGCCATCGAACATGATTTCGGGTTTAAGCCTATGGAATCCACAGATACCTGTCTTTTCATGATCACATCGCCTTCACCAATCCAATTCATCGACAGGCTCTCTTTGCAACAAAATCCTGTCAATTTGATCTAAATCAAAGTCGTCCAGAGGTTGTGATTCGCTAACCAGCCATTCTAATAATGACATCAAAATCATACATGGGCAACACCACCAAATCTATCAATTTCTCTCTACAACCACATACCAACTCGCATGTGAAACAACCGAACAAGGTAATCACAATACCTTTCAATGGGGTCACCACATCCAATAACGCTTCTAAAGGTTTCACATTAACACTAGCCAACTTCACAATTTGTTCAGATATAAACGAATGCAATGCTCTAGTCACACTTGGGTAAGAACCTCTAGCAGGCCTCCTTCCACACTTACGGCAGGCTATATTGGGAGAATAGCTTTGTTTCCTTAAATTTCCTCAAACATGAAGGACAAACCTCCGATTATCAATCTACATCGATCTCTTCCCAAAATTATACTATCTCGGTCAGGCACAAACCGCGATCCAAATACGGCGGCCCTTTCCATCATGTCCCTTTTTATCTCTTACGCCCTCTCATAATTCATTCCATAATCTCTTAAACCAGTCAGGATCAACTGATTACAGAGTTCTGGCTTCAGCCATCTCGGAACCTCCTAGCCTTATCTCAGGGATTTTCTATCATCCCTTGGGCAAATTTTGACAACCCTGCAAGCTTGACTTCATACTGTTCCATGGTCATCTAACCTCGCTGAAGTCGCAGGAACTCTTCCATTTTCCATTCTTGGGCAGCCCATGAGAAATACTTCCTATTGAACGCCTCATAGAAGGCCATCCAATTATATTACTCTCTTTAATGAATACACTCCCTTGAGTAGCTTTTCGCCAATCACTGGCTGTACCCTACAGCTAGTACATTAGCAATGATACTTTATCTTCCTTTACGCATCCCAATAAGGCAAAAAACCCTTTTTCCTAATTCCTCAATCCATTGGGACGCCTCCTTAGGTCCTCCACCTCTATTGAACTTTGGCGGTTTTAGTTTCGGAAATTGCTCGACTACCTGATGCATCTGTCGAGCTCCATTTCCACCTCCCACATTCACATTCATTATAGCCACTACTGCCTCAGCGGCCTGGGAAATCTCGGCAGCTCTTTCTCGAGTCTGCCTGCCCATCAAATATCCAATTTCCTCTAGGGCTCTCATAACTCCTTCCATTCGAGGATTCCTCGTAGCCCTTTAACCTTCAGCAGTTCGGGCAACTCTTGGGCCCTCGGCAGCTCTAGTTTATACATCAAAGTACTTCAATACCTCTTCCTCTTCCACCTCTACCGCTCACGCTTCTAAAACTTTCTCACAACACCTGCTATAATTCCATCATGGAACTAGACTCAATCCCATACGAAGCTTACAAATCCAAGTAGCAGGTCAAATAGCTATATATCAATAGCAACACAGGCTCACTAGCCCGTCATTTCACTTAAACCACCTGTGCCAAATGGTATCATGCAAAAGCATCTCTTAACCAAATCAAAGCTATAATCTCTCTGTCCATCTACCCCAATATCCATCGTCCTTATCACTCCAAGTCTCAAATCCTCATTGGATCGAGCTGACCTTGCTCTGATACCACTCAATCTAGGATGTCACGCCCCGAACCCCACGAGCCACGCGACATCCCTGTATACCTGTACGGTCGAATGGTTACTACTACGACGGCCCAGGAAACTCGTCGTAACCAAACGACCTCAGAGTTTTGTAACAACGGAAGCGAGCTCCTTCAATCCCATACACGAATAAGGGTAGAGAGAGAGAGACCAATCAATGCACCAACCACACTTTATATATCACATGCCCTTCTCATACAACTTCCAGATAACGTCATATATACAGTTCAAGGTTTTCGTCACCTTTACAATCCATTGCTCGACCTTTACAAAAAGAGGTTCTAGGTCGGCAAGGCTCTCAACTCCTATAGCGAGCAAACCACACAAATTTCTACAAGGGCTTCTGCCTCCACCCCACTCGTCATTCCGTCACACCATCTGGTCCAGGAAGAGCTAGTCTCTGGATCAATTTCCTTTTGAGTCCCCTGCCTTACTCGTATTACATTCACTGCTAGGGACGGGGTCTGAAAAATAAGGGTAATCACCTATGAGAACTAATCTCAGCAAGTTCACCCTAAATCCCTCTCAGGATACCAAATATCCCTAGACCCAACTCCAGTAAGCAATCACAAAGTAATCACAAACACGTGTACCCAAACAATATCACATGCAGAGGATAGCAGTCAATAGATTACTTGCCCTCATGGGCCAAGAATACAAATAAAATAGTCTCAATTTCAGATAGCAAGTTCAAATGCATGTGTATGCCATTTTTCAGTCTCAACTCTTGCCTCATTAATCCTTAGGACCCGCGTAATGAAACCGCCTCAGGTCCGTACTCAACCCGCGTAATAATACCGCCTCAGGTTGGTACCCGTGCCTCAGCCCGCGTAATAGTACCGCCTCAGACTGGCACCCGTGCCTCGACCCGCGTAATAGTACCGCCTCAGGTCGGCACCCTCATTTCTTCATCAATTACCCCGCGTAATGGTACCGCCTCAGGGTTTCATTTCTCACAACATTATCTGCCGTGCTATCATTATGAGACACCATTCTCATCAAGCAATTCCAATTTGCGTTTGATAAATCAAACGGCATAATCAGGCAGATAATTCAAATGTAATGTCATCAAATGACTCATACACAATTCAAGCCAAGCAGTTCGAATATATAATCGACTCAATAAAGCATCTAAGCCGATCATTCTTGGCTAGCAAACGCAATTGCATCAGAGATTAGCTATCCTGTCCTTTCTCACTTTGAACCGTCAAATTGGGCCCACGACATCACGTGAACCCTTTCTAAGCTCACAAGGATGGTCCTCAAATCTCATCACCCGTATCGTTCAAAACCTCTAAAGTGTCGCAATTGACACCCTCACTTCCGAATTGGTCCATTTGATCCCCGATTGATCAATTTTCTCATTTCTCAAGCTCCAAACACCGCGGGGCCCACAATCGCACTCAAAGATAGAATTATTTATTCAGAAACAGCCACAATTCAAGTGCGTCCAGCGCACTATAAGTCTCAACAAGCCACTATATACACAAATATCTCAAAGTCAGTCAATTTTCCTCAAGCGATTTACCCCGTATCGCGTCCTAGAGTTAATCCAGGCAATATCTGACATCCTACACGAGATTAAGGATGCGACTTACACAAAAGAAAGCTTGATAAGCCAAGGAAACGGGGCTGTACAGAGGTTGTGAACAACATCAATCAAGACTGGCGGCGACGCACGGCGGCGCGTGGAAGAGGACGGCAAACCAGCGAGAACGGGGCTGTACAAGGGCTGAACCG
Organism: Psidium friedrichsthalianum; assembly: GCA_019149425.1. NCBI lineage: Eukaryota > Viridiplantae > Streptophyta > Magnoliopsida > Myrtales > Myrtaceae > Psidium > Psidium friedrichsthalianum. The sequence goes on along the minus strand of JAGVVM010021179.1, from coordinate 8,431 downwards.
ACACCAAAATGAACTAGAAATCACATATTTGACATGGAAATGAGATCCAAGGGCAGCCGGGGTCGACATATATCAATTAGAACCAAAATCCAAATCTGGAAATCAAAGACAGTTCCGTCGACCGAAACGCAAAGCAGATTCGAAAGGCCAAACGACCTCGGATTGAAGTGATTCAAGTTGGAAAAGAACCAAAGACATTGAAACTACAACATACCCAAAATCGCGACGATCCAACGGTCGGATTTCCGTCGGCGTCCAGTTGAAGTTGGCAGCAAAAACTGGAACCCGCGGGAGGAGAGAGAAAAATCCGAGATTAAGAGAGAGAGAAGAGAGAGAGAGAGAGAGAGGTTCTGAAATAATGGAGGAGAGAGAGAGTGGTTTGACCATAATTATCTAAGGATAATTATTGGCGGTGACTATTCACGAAAGCGACATAACGCTGAACGAATTGACTGATTTTTGGACTATCAGTGAAATTTGGACTGATAAAGCTTGGGCCTCAATTATTTTCAGGTCAAAGCTGGTCAAATTGGTCAAAAAGATGATCGACGAGACATTTCTCGAAATTCGTGAAATTTCAGGACCGGGTGGGACTCAATCGGTGCTGATTTGGCTCATCGCGATCGGAAAATAACGCAGGAATTTCGCCGAAAATTTTTATAGCCTCCTAAAAATATTCTTTACCTTCAGCCATGGAGTAGCTCAAACATAGGGCAAGATAGAAAATTCCCAATTTTGCCCCTTTTTTCACTGGCATTCCAAGACCCATCATTGCTCATTTTTCGCCTTTCTAGGCAAAGGTCCAAAATTCAAAACTGTGGACAATTATGAAAATCGATTGTTCCTATCCGGAGCTTAAGTCGTTGGCTTATCTTCAAAGAAGACAGCTTAAATAAATTCTCAGACTAACGGGTGGCTTTTAGGAGTCACGCGTATCGACCATTTGTCGACGTGCTTTATATTCATAGTAGCTTTCCCCTTTGGTAGTAATCTCAGAGGGCCAGCTCCAAGCGAGATTCATTTTAGCCCTCTTGAAATACCATTCTGTATTCGAATTCCAGAAAAAGGGATCGAAACTAAGGATGTCACATTTGACAAACCAAGCAAACCCAAGGTGAGTCATTCTCGCTAGTCAGTAAGCTTGTCCTCCTATGGTTGCTTAAAAGATATGGGTTACTTTTGTCCTTTTCTTTACTTTGTTCTTTTTTCCTTATCCACCCCCTCCCATCAACAAACCGTATGGATTTAGGAATGTAATGGTTCGAGTCGATTTGATCCTATATGGAAACGGGATTGAATCGATACTCTCGATTCCCAATTTTCGAGATCGAGGATTGCACCGGGACTGATAGTTTGGTTTGATCCCACTCCAGTCCCATGGACGCTAATATCAGCTGCTTATAGAAAATATAACTCTTGGATCTAAACTAACAACTTTCAATCTCAACTATCCAACTTAGTAAATCATACACGTGACCATCATACGACCATCATACAACCATCACAAGAGTACCAATAATCCTGAATAATGAGAAAAGACTAAATTAGAAGAAAACACGAAAACAACTAAAAGGGATTATGCTGTTGCATCATTCTCCTTTAAGTTGGAAAGAATCAAGCTCAAAGTGAGATTACACTAATAATTCAATAAATTCAGTGCAAAAAAATAACAGGTTTTGCTAATATAGTCAAGAGAAAACACAGATTGAGGTGAGACAAAACACGATTGAAGACTACATATCGGCAAACACATAAGAGGCTGCGTTGCGAGGGGAGAGGACGAGATGTGAACATCGAGCGAGAGGAAGGACTGGTTGTTGAGTAAAAGATGGGGAAATTACGTTAACTAGTTCTTCAAAAATTTCTAATTTTTGTGTGTGCATGTGGTGTGTGTCGTGTGTGGTGTGTGTGTGTGTTTTGTGTGTGTATTCTGGGTGGTGTGGTCTGATTCTATCCCCATGGAATCAGGAATCAGATTGCCCCTCTCAAGGACCTGACCAACGTGATCAGTCCAGTCCGATTTAATTTGCTTAACCTACTATGGACACGTGAAAGACCTCCTTTACAGTGCCCTCTTTCTTGTCTTCAATTAAATATACCTTACTCAAAATAAATGCCCCTCACTATCGTTTCCGAGCAGTCCGATTCCCACCTTGAAATTGAAACCATACCGTCCTGTACAGTTCAATTTATGGAATTAGGAACCGGATCAGCCCTCTTGAGAATCAACCGGGTCCGCATGTCAAGTGATTCTTATTGAACACCTGTAAAAGTTACAAGTCAAAACTAATGGATCTTGAATCCCCAAATGTGAAAATTGGTGGGGAAAAATTTGGTGTATGAATGGGAACAAATGAAATCAGAATCCAAGGCATATAACATTTTCTTTAAGATTGTTTGCCCTACAACTTTGATAATGTTATGGCAAACACCCTTCACAAAATCTTCAACTGAGAATATTATATAGCAATTCTAATACTTCCCCAACAACTCTCAAAGGGAAACAATTACAAAAGAGGATGTATGTCATGAAAAGAAACAAAATCTGGAAGTTGAAGTAAGTATATTGAATAGAATCGCTTGATATATAATAATGAAAAGAATACAACTTTTCATGCTATTCTGAACAAAATACAAATTTTCATGTCTCAAAAACTGTAATTTGGGTATAGCTCTTCATGTCCAAAAATAGTTAATTCGAACGCAGTATTCATGTCAAAAACCGTTAATTGGACATGAAGAGGCTGTCATGTCAGAAAAGTTGCAACCATTGGACATAATTAATTAATTACAATTGGACTTAATTAATTAATTAAAATTAATAAAAATGCAACTCCTAATTATCGACAATGTGCAAGCATGCAAAGAGTTAAATTTGCCTAATGATCATACACTTACCTGCGGCTTAGTAGGGTGCAGCCCACTTGCCCATACCTTCATTTGAAAGACTATGATAACCTTTAACTAATAAAAGTGTCTTGTACTCCCCATCCTTCATATGTTGGACAAGAAAAATACACTTTCTGTTTGTTTTACGGACAAACTTTTAATAGCATTATTGCTGTGTCCAATGGACATTCACTTTTGGAATGGGTGGCAATCTCATGCTATAATATATGTAGCTGAAGATAGACCACCAAAAAATTGGCCCAAAGTGGCATGATTAGATTAGAGCTTTACTCGTTATGAACTATAAGATGTCTTTTTCCTTTTCATTGCAACCAACGTCATCAAATTCGAGTCGTTTTTCACTAACATTGGTGCAATTAATCGATCCACAATTGAACAACAAATCTTGAAAGAATCCATTTGAAATAGGTTTGACATTCTATGGTATTAAGCTAAATGTGAAATTGTTGACAACTTAAAATAACTTGAGCTATGACAAGCAGAAAGGCCCAGAGGATGTTGTTGATTTGGAAGCTAATTGCGCTTAGAACACACTCCGCGTCCAAAGAGTAGGTTGTCGCCAATGAGTGGGTACAAAATATCGATGACATGAATGGTCAACACGTTACATCATGTAAGTTAGGAGAAACGAAGTCAAAGGCCATGCTAAATGGATAAGAACAAATAGTTGTTGAAAAATATCAAGAATTTAGGGATATAAACCCGACATTCTAGAAAGTAATGGCCACTGACGGTTATTCTGTGAAGTATGGAACGTAAAGCTCAAATTGTATTAGGATCTGCAGAACAAGTAAATAGGCAAGACAGCCTTACAAGAAAAGGAAAGCAAACAAGAAAGGGAAAAAACTAATCTACGGGATATGCTAGGCAACCACTACCAACAGTACAATGATAAGCTGTACAATTCATAATACTCCCCCTCAAGTTGGAGCATGAGGATCCCGAATACCCAACTTGCAGAGAAGAAAACGGAAGCGATCTCGTCCAAGTGCCTTGGTAAATATATCAGCTAATTGAAGGCTCGTAGGCACATGTGAGGTAGCCACTACTCCCGATCTGAGATGTTCACGAACAAAGTGACAATCGATCTCGATATGCTTTGTGCGCTCGTGAAAGACCGGATTCGCTGCAATGTGTAGTGCAGCTTGATTATCGCAGAATAATCGAGTTGGTGATGCCATCTGCACCCTAGTGAAGAAAGTAAACTCCGCAGCCATATGATCTCACTAACTGCTGCTGCCATAGCTCGATACTCTGCTTCTGCTGATGAACGTGAGACTGTGGTTTGCTTCTTAGTCTTCCATGAAACTGGACAGCCTCCTAAGGTGATAAAATAACCCGTAACTGATCGACGGGTCAATGGGCAGCTAGCCCAGTCCGAATCACAATAAGCCTCAAGTTAAGAGAGTGAGGCCGTAGGAAGATCCCTGGCCAGGGGATTGCTTCAAGTAACGAAGAACTCTCATGGCAGCATCCCAGTGACCTTGGCGAGGCTCCTGCATAAATTGCGTCAAGACATGAAGAGAATAACTAAGCTCCGGTCTAATTGTCAAATAGATAAGCCTCCCAACCAGACGTCTATACTTAGCTGATCCGAAAGCAAATCACTGGAACATGTCGATAGGCGATGGTGTGTTCCATAGGAAATGATGATGGTCGTGATCCTAGCATACCACACTCAGTCAAAATGTCAAGCACGTACTTCCGTTGACTGAGAAAAAGACCAGAATCCATTCGAGTAACTTCAATGCGAGAAAATACTTCAGAGATCCCAAATCTTTTATCGGAAGCACTTGTCCAGATAACTCTTAAACGAGGTACAATAGCTAGAACTGTTTCCAACTATGATCAAATCATCCACATAAACCAATACTCCGATAAATATGCTACCTCGAGTAAAGGTAGGTGAAAAGAGAATTATCAGCTCCTGATTGAAGAAAACCATACTGTCGAAGTGCATCCGCAAATTTGGAAAACCAATTCCGCGAAGCTTGACGGAGCCCATATAATGATTTTCTAAGCCGACACACACCACCTTCCTTAGTCAATGAGAATCCCGATGGTAACTGCATGTAAACTTCTTCATCTAAATCCCATGTAAGAATGCTTATTCACATCCATCTGATGTATTTCCCATCCCTTTGCAACAGCAACTGTTAACAAACATCTCACCGTCACGAGCTTAGCCACCGGAGCAAATGTCTCATGATAGTTGACTCCTTCCACCTGTGTAAAACCTTTTGCTACTAACCGAGCTTTGTAACGCTCGACACTCCCATCTGCATGCCGCTTCACCTTATACACCCATTTGCAACCGATTGGGCGTTTCCCAAGTGGAAGTTTCTCAATAGTCCAAGTCTTATTAGACTCAGAGAGCGCGGATTTCTTCTGCCATTGCATCTCTCCACTTCCGATCTTGAGCAGCCTCACGATAGGATGTGGGTTCGCTATCAGAATCAATGGCAGCTAGAAAGACCATGTGACGATTAGAAATACCAGAATAATCAATAAAGTGCTCGATAGGGTGGGACGTACCTGAGGAGTCCGATGAAGTGGGTAATGGAGAGAGGGGGGTGCACATGCGTGTGGCGTGAACAATGAAGTCCTTAAAATGTCCAGGAGGATTCTTGATCCGATTCGAACGTCGTGCCACCATATCTACTTTGTCTGGGAATGTTTCACCAACATTATCAAAACTTTTCTGATCTCCCTCTTCCATGTCAAGATGTTGATTACTGACAAAATTCGATTGTTGGACCCCTCCGAATTCAACTAGACTATCCCCACTGTCCTGCTCAGATCGGCCCACTTGTTGTTCTGTTCTGTTCTGATTGGGCTTAGAGTGGAACTGGGCCCATTGTGTGGGCTGGTTCCAGTCCGCTGGAATAATTCCCTTTCACCTTTTTACAATCTGGCTGAGTTAAATCTGCGTATCAGTCGCTCGATCCGAATCATCGTATCGAATGATTGAAGAAATTCCATCAATGAATAATGGACTACCCTTCTTTGGTTTGGCTGGTTGATTACTATCTGCTGCAAATGGGAAAGTATCTTCGCAAAATCGAACATCCCTTGATACGAAGAATTCCGTGTCTTCAAATCATAAAGTCGCCAACCCTTCTTCAGTGGGATAGCCAACGAATACACATTTCCGAGATCTTTTGAAACTTATCTTTGGTTCGAACGTGAGCATAGCATAATGAACCAAAAACTCGAAGATTCGAGTAATTAGGTGGCTTGCCGAAAAGTACCTCAGGGGGGGCTTTTGTTGTCGAGCAACTTTGTGGGCGTAATATTGATGAGATGAACCGCGGTCGAAACGCATTCACCCCAAAAATGTGTTGGAAGTGATGCCTGGAACATGAGTGCCCGAGCAACATTGAGAATATGCCGGTGTTTCCTTTCAACCCGTCCATTTTGGTGTGTGTTTCCGTGCAAGACGTTTGATGCATAATACCTTGCGTGAAAAAGAAATTCTGCATCTCCCTTGATAGGAATTCCGACCCATTATCACTTTCTCATCATTTTAATCGTACGATTAAATTGATTCTTAATTAGAGTGCAAAAATTGATGAGAAAACGTTGTGCTTCAGATTTCTCATGCAAGAGAAACAACCATACACCTCGACTGAAATCATCAACTATTGTCAAAAAATAATTGGCACCACAACTGGATTTTAATCTTATACGGCCCCCACAAGTCACAATGTATCAACTGAAATGGGTAACGGCTTTAGTCATGCTCAAATCAAATGGAGAGCGAGTATGTTTTGCTCTAAGACACACATCACACTCCTTATTTCTTCTATCCTCTGAGTTCAGATTAATACCATTCAACTTTATTGTGTGGGATGGATGACCGAGCCTCTGATGCCATATGTCCACGGACTCTTCCAGAACTGCTTGACATGTAGATGGCGCGATCAGCACTTTCGTAAGTAGTAGACCCCCCCTCGAAGCTCACCCACTCCAAGGGTCCTCCTCGAAGTGCGGTCCTGAATCAAACATAAATTCAAGCAAAAATCACAAGGCAGTCTATCTCCACTGATAAAATCGTGCAATTGAAATTAGATTGCAATTGAAAGTAGGCACATAAAGCACTTCAGAGAGTTGAATGGAATTAACAATCATCACTTTCCCAACTCGGGTGGCTTGTATTTTGCCCCCATTAGGAATATAAACCGGTGCACCGCCTTGAATCGGCAAGGATTCTGAAAAATTCTCGAGACTTCCGTCATGTGTCTCGAAGCTCCAGTGTCTAATATCCATTCATTCTGCAAATTCACAAAATTATTACCGACAAGTCGATAGAATCATTTGTATCAGAGGCAAGCAAATTCAGCAATTTTTGAAATTGATCATCAGGTAGGGCCTCCAAGCGTTCAGCCCGCGACCCATTAATGGTCTGGACTGTATTCGCCCGATCTGGGACTTGTGAACTCGAAGTCTTCACTCGTGGCCCGCCTCGCTTCCATTGACTTTGTCCGACCCCTGCCCTGTCCAGTGGGCTTTTTCCTGTGCCCCAGTCTACTGTGTGTACCATGCTGGGTAGCCATTCAAGGACCAGCAGTTGCTCTTCGTGTGGCCCAGCTTGCCACAATGCTCACAGAATGGCCTTGCTTCGGATGATTGCTGCTGCCATTTTTCGACGTTGTTCGGTCCGCTCCTCCTTTTACGAGAAAGACAGCTGCTTCCGGTGTCGAATCATGAGATCGTGCAATGAATTTTTGACGTTCTTCATGCACAACCATTTGATATACCTTATTCAGCTTGGCATTGGCTCGACACTAAGGATGTTGGACCGTACCGTGTTGAATTCAGAGGTGAGACCCATGAGAAATTGAAATATCTTCTCGTTTCTTGCTGTGCCACGAACTTGTTGTTGGCTCCACAGCTGCAACTAGGTTCTCAAGGTAAAACTGAGTTCATCCCATAGTAATTTCAACTTGGAATAAATTTCCGCACACTCTTCCCATCTTGCTTGAGAAGACAGATCTCGAATTTGATTTGGTAAAATCCGAGTCTGATTTCCTTCCGAATACCATTCCTTGAGATCGTCCCATAGTTCTTTCGCATCCATAGCATAAGCGACTGTCGATTGCAGATCCTTCTCCATTGTGTTGAACATCCATGCTAAGAGCGTGGAGTTGCAAATCTCCCACCTTTCTCGCATTGGGTCATCTTCCTCCGTCTTTTGAAGTGAGCGTCGATGAAGGGTAGTTTGCATTTTTGCTCGTACACGATCAACATACCGCGTGACCATGTCAAGTAGTTTCGCCATTTAGATTACAAGCGATCAGAACATTACCCGGGGCCATCCTGACGACTCAAGTCGATACATGCGCTGGAATCTCAGCCCTCCTGCCGAACCATCTCCCTTCATGATAGTCTCGGTAAAACGGGGGTCCCTCGGGTCTTGTTGGAATCACTCACAATCTGACATCCTATGAAAAAATTTCAAAGGAAAAAGGAGAATCAAACGGTCCAAAACTAAGAGCTCTGCATACCCATAAAAGTGAAA
>JAGVVM010021178.1:0-20652 GCA_019149425.1 Psidium friedrichsthalianum | reverse complement strand
AAAACAAGCCAAAAAGAAAAAAAACTAATCTACGAGATATGCTAGGTTACCGCTACCTAATCTACGGGATATGCTAGGCTATCGCTACCAAAAATACAATGATACAGCTGTACAATTCATAATACTCCCCTCAAGTTGGAGCATGAGGATCCCGAATACCCAACTTGCAGAGAAGAAAACGGAAGCGATCTCGTCCAAGTGCTTGGTAAATATATCAGCTAATTGAAGGCTCGTAGGCACATGTGAGGTAGCCACTACTCCCGATTTGAGATGTTCACGAACAAAGTGACAATCGATCGATATGCTTCGTGCACTCGTGAAAGACGGATTCGCTGCAATGTGTAGTGCAGCTTGATTATCGCAGAATAATCGAGTTGGTGATGCCATCTGCACCCCCAGTGAAGAAAGTAAACTCCGCAACCATATGATCTCACTAACTGCTGCTGCCATAGCTCGATACTTGCTTCTGCTGATGAACGTGAGACTGTGGTTTGCTTCTTAGTCTTCCATGAAACTGGACAGCCTCCTAAGGTGATAAAATAACCCGTAACTGATCGACGGGTCAATGGGCAGCTAGCCCAGTCCGAATCACAATAAGCCTCAAGTTCAAGAGAGTGAGGCCGTAGGAAGATCCCCTGGCCAGGGGATTGCTTCAAGTAACGAAGAACTCTCATGGCAGCATCCCAATGACCTTGGCGAGGCTCCTGCATAAATTGCGTCAAGACATGAAGAGAATAACTAAGCTCCGGTCTGGTAATTGTCAAATAGATAAGCCTCCCAACCAGACGTCTATACTTGGCTGGATCCGAAAGCAAATCACTGGAACATGTCGATAAGCGATGGTGCTGTTCCATAGGAAATGACGATGGTCGTGATCCTAGCATACCACACTCAGTCAAAATGTCAAGCACGTACTTCCGTTGACTGAGAAAAAGACCAGAATCCATTCGAGTAACTTCAATGCCGAGAAAATACTTCAGAGATCCCAAATCTTTTATCCGAAGCACTTGTCCAGATAACTCTTAAACGAGGTACAATAGCTGAACTGTTTCCAACTATGATCAAATCATCCACATAAACCAATACTCCGATAAATATGCTACCTCGAGTAAAGGTGAAAAGAGAATTGTCAGCTCCTGATTGAAGAAAACCATACTGTCGAAGTGCATCCGCAAATTTGGAAAACCAATTCGCGAAGCTTGACGGAGCCCATATAATGATTTTCTAAGCCGACACACACCACCTTCCTTAGTCAATGAGAATCCCGGTGGTAACTGCATGTAAACTTCTTCATCTAATCCCCATGTAAGAATGCATTATTCACATCCATCTGATGTATTTCCCATCCCTTTGCAATAGCAACTATTAACAAACATCTTACCGTCACGAGCTTAGCCACCGGAGCAAATGTCTCATGATAGTTGACTCCTTCCACCTGTGTAAAACCTTTCGCTACTAACCGAGCTTTGTAACGCTCGACACTCCCATCTGCATGCCGCTTCACCTTATACACCCATTTGCAACCGATTGGGCATTTTCCAAGTGGAAGTTTCTCAATAGTCCAAGTCTTATTAGACTCGAGAGCGCGGATTTCTTCTGCCATTGCATCTCTCCACTTCCGATCTTGAGCAGCCTCACGATAGGATTGGGTTCGCTATCAGAATCAATGGCAGCTAGAAAGACCATGTGACGATTAGAAATACCAGAATAATCAATAAAGTGCTCGATAGGGTGGGACGTACCTGAGGAGTCCGATGAAGTGGGTAATGAGAGAGAGGGGATGTCACATGCTGTGCGGCGTTAACGATGAAGTCCTTAAAATGTCCAGGAGGATTCTTGATCCGATTCGAACGTCGTGCGACCATATCTACTTGTCTGGGAATGTTTCACCAACATTATCAAAACCCTTTATCTGATCTCCCTCTTCCATGTCAAGATGTTGATTACTGACAGAATTTCGATTGTTGGACCCCTCCGAATCAGCTAGACTGCCCCATTGTCCTGCTCAGATCGGCCCACTTGTTGTTCTGTCACTGCCTGTTCTAGATTGGGCTGAGTGGAACTGGGCCCGTTGTGTGGGCTGGGTCCAGTCCGCTGGAATAATTCCCTTTCAGCCTTTTACAATCTGGCTGAGTTTGACTCATCTGCGTATCAGCTTCGGCTTGATCCGAATCGTCGTATCGAATGATTGAAGAAATTCCATCAATGAATAATGGACTACCCTTCTTTGGTTTGGCTGGTTGATTACTATCTGCTGCAAATGGGAAAGTATCTTCGCAAAATCGAACATCCCTTGATACGAAGAATTGCCGTGTCTTCAAATCATAAAGTCGCCAACCCTTCTTTCCTTGCGGATAGCCAACGAATACACATTTTCGAGATCTTTCTTGAAACTTATCTTTGGTTCGAACGTGAGCATAGCATAATGAACCAAAAACTCGAAGATTCGAGTAATTAGGTGGCTTGCCGAAAAGTACCTCATGGGGGCTTTTGTTGTCGAGCAACTTTGTGGGCGTAATATTGATGAGATGAACCGCGGTCGAAACGCATTCACCCCAAAAATGTGTTGGAAGTGATGCCTGGAACATGAGTGCCCGAGCAACATTGAGAATATGCCGGTTTCCTTTCAACCCGTCCATTTGTTGTGGTGTTTCCGTGCAAGACGTTTGATGCATAATACCTTGCGCGGAAAAGAAATTCTGCATCTCCTTGATAGGAATTCCGACCCATTATCACTTCTCATCATTTTAATCGTACGATTAAATTGATTCTTAATTAAGCGACAAAAATTGATGAGAAAACGTTGTGCTTCAGATTTCTCATGCAAGAGAAACAACCATACACCTCGACTGAAATCATCAACTATCGTCAAAAAATAATTGGCACCACAACTGGATTTAATCTTATACGGCCCCCACAAGTCACAATGTATCAACTGAAATGGGTACTCGGCTTTAGTCATGCTCAAATCAAATGGAGACCGAGTATGTTTTGCTCTAAGACACACATCACACTCCTTATTTCTTCTATCCTCTGAGTTCAGATTAATACCATTCAACTTTATTGTGCGGGATGGATGACCGAGCCTCTGATGCCATATGTCCACGGACTCTTCCAGAACTGCTTGACATGTAGATGGCGCGATCAGCACTTTCCGCAAGTAGTAGACCCCCCCTCGAAGCTCACCCACTCCAAGGGTCCTCCTCGAAGTGCGGTCCTGAATCAAACATAAATTTGAGCAAAAAATCACAAGGCAGTCTATTCTCCAGGATAATCGTCTGTTTTTTTTTTTTTTTTTTTTTGATTTTTTTTCTGTAGCACTTTTTTCTCTTTTTTTCTAAAACATTTAATTCCAATCCCTGAAAATTAGATTACAATTGAAAGTAGGCACATAAAAGCATTTCAGAAAGTGAATCAGAATTAATGAATCAGCCCGCGACCCATAATGGTCTGGACTGTATTCGCCCGAACTGGGACTTGAACTCAAAGTCTTCACTCGGGCCCGCCTTGCTTCCATTGACTTTGTCCAACCCCCTGCCCTGTCCAGTGGGCTTTTTTCCTATGCCCCAGTCTACCGTGTACCATGCTGGGTAGCCATTCAAGGACCAGCAGTTGCTCTTTGTGGGCCAAGCTTGCCACAATGCTCATAGACTGGCCTTGCTTCGGATGATTGCTGCTGCCATTTTTCAACATTATTCGGTCCGCCTCCTCCTTTTAGAGAAAGACAGGCTGCTTTCGGTGTCGAATCATGAGATCGTGCAACGAATTTTTGACGTTCTTCGTGCACAACCATTTGATTATACCTTATTCAGGCTCGGCATTGGCTCGACACTAAGGATGTTGGACCCTACCGTGTTGAATTCAAGGTGAGACCCATGAGAAACTGAAATATCTTTTCCGTTTCCCGCTGTACCACAAACTTGTTGTTGGCTCCACAGCTGCAGCCTAGTTTCTCAAGTAAAACTCGAGTTCATCCCACAGTAATTTTCAAACTGGAATAATATTCCCGCACACTCTCCCCATCTTGCTTGAGAAGACAGATCTTGAATTTGATTTGGTAAATCCAAGTCTGATTTCCTTCGAATACCGTTCCTTGAGTCGTCCCATAGTCTTTCGCATCCATAGCATAAGGGCTATCGATTGTAGATCCTTCTCCATTGTGTTGAACATCCATGCTAAGAGCGTGGAGTTGCAAATCTCCCACCTTTATCGCATTAGGTCGTCTTCCTCCGGCTTTTGAAGTAAGCTGTTGTCGCGACCCTCTCGAGATTTCCGGGTCCCGAGGGAGTTAATGGATTGCTGGGCCCATTGGATTTCTGGGCTTAGCTCGGGCCTCCCGAGCCCATACCAAATCGCGTCATGGAAATAAATCAAGGTCGACCTTAGTGTGGTCAGGTGACATGTGCACGGTGTGCATGCCATGGAGTCGCCACCAATCATTTCTTGGAGGGTATGATTAGAAACCCTATCGAGCGATCGGGAGTAATCGTTCGATTCCACGAAAACCAGAGATTTGGTTCGGGGACTTAGTTACGCCGATATTACTATCGACGCCATTTGGTACCTAAGTTGAGTGATTTCTTAGTCTAGAGAGTTCATGCAGGCGATATCGGGTAAGGTAGGCTCTAAGGGTCCAATGGGTTCATGCAAATGGGAGTATCTATCATATCAATCACAATCATAGAAAAAAATGCGCAATTAAGGAATTATTCAGAGAGAAATCACATCAAACCAGCCATTACAAGCAAAGTGGAGTGCTAGGAGTCTGGAAACATGTTCAAATGGGTTCAAGGATGATTTGGAAGATTTGGGTCAGATTGACCATATGGGCAAAATGGTCATTTTGGAGGCTCGGAGAATCAAGAATATGAAACAAGCCAAACTACTTGGATGTGCTTTCCCATAATTTCTACAATTTTTGAAGATTTTCTGGATTTTTCTTGATATTTTTAAAATTTTCTGAGACTTTCTAAGGGCTTTTCTATTTTTGAGAACATTTTCTGTATTTTCCGGAATTTTTATTTTGATTATCCATATTTTCCTATTTTTCCAAACATTTCTATGTTTTCTGAATTGTTAAAAAAAATTGTGATTTTTTAGAGATTTTTCCTCTTTTAGATTTTTCTATATTTTTTTGGAATTTTATTATTATTATATCTTTCTAATATTTTTCCTATTCTTTCTAAATTTTCATTATTATTTTTTTAACAACAATTTTTTTAAATTTTTGTAAAATTTTTTGTGATTTTTTATTATTATTTATTGTATTTTCTATAGTTCCCGAATTTCTAAATTTATAAGATTTTTATAAATTTTATATATTTTTTTGTATTTTTATATTCTATTTTGTATTTTATTTGATTATTGCAGATTTTTTATCTATTTTTCCTATTTTATTTTTGTTTAATTTGGATCAAAACGGTGCAGTTTTCGTTTTTTTTTATTATATATATTATATATTTTATTTTATCTTCATTTTAATTTTCCGGGCCGGGTCGACAACCCGGACCGGAATCCAAAACCTAAAACGAGCGCCGTTTATAGTGTTCTATTTTTTATTTTATTGTTTTTTATTTGATTTTTATTTGGATTTTCTGATTTTTTTATTATTTTTTTGAATTAGATTATACGGGACCGGGTCGTCCTGACCCGGCCCACTACCCAGGCCCAACTATTCTAGACCTGACGCCAAAACGACGTGGTTTTGAAGATTTATTTGAAAGTTTTTTTCTTTTTTGTTTTGTTTTATTATCTAATTTTTCGCCTACTTTAATCTAACGGCCTGAGGTACGCCACGTGCCTAGCCGGTGATCGTTCGATCTCTCATGGTAACCCTACGGTCAAGATCGACTCTAGGTTTAATCGTGACCGTCCGATCTAAGAGATTAAATCATAATTTTCATCTTCAGAAAAAAAAAAAAAAAAAGAGATCGGACATGTGGCATCATGCTATCCGTTGGATCAACTTTCTATTCTCTAAACTGCAATAACCTAGCCGACGTGACCGCCACGTGGCGCACGTCAGCACCACCTGGACGTTGACCGGTCAACTTTGGTTGACTGGTCAACGTCTCTCCAAGGAAGACGACCTGAGGCTCTCTGGTTTCCGATGACCTGGCGGGAGCTTCGCCGGCGAACTTCAAAAATGGCCAAACGTTGCTGAAATTCTATAATCTTGCCTGGGATGTGAACTAAACTTCTCTGCATGTACATACGTGGCTTTAAGACAGAGAAGACGATCTAAGGCCACCATTTCAAATCCAGCCGAGCTCCACTCCGGCGACAATTCACTTCAGCCTCAACCAACACAAAACAACTCGTTTAAAATCATCGAACGGCATCGCAGGAGTATGAGAAGGACTCACTGACGTCCAAGTCGACACGATTTCTCGCGGGACGAGCTCACGGGGTTCAGAACAGACCGAGGGGGTATTGGAGGCCAACGAGGTGTTTCATGCAATAAAAATGGAAAATAGAAGCAGGGAAAGAACAGCATGAGCAGAGACGTTCGGGAACAAGAATTATAGGGGATAAGCCAGCAGAAACGAAATCTGCCATGGACGGAGTCGCGAGCTCAACCATGGTGCTCACCTGATTCTGGGCCAAACTCCAATTTAATGATGACCTAGATCCTCCTTATGTTCGCCAAGCTCACGGACACAACCTCAGGGCCTTTAATTGCTCAAGATCGAGAATTTCCACTTCCTCTCTCTCGGCTGAACCCCTGCCAAAAAAAAATTCCCTCAAACAGAGCCTCTTCCTTTCCTTTATACTTGGGAATTTTCCAACAGAAACCCCACGACCTCTCTCTCAAGATTCCGCCAACAGAATGAAGATTTTCCTTTTGATCCGTGCCGAAAATCTTGGCAAATCGCCTTGTTTTTCAACCAAATTTCTCCCGGTTTCAAATCATGGCGCGCGCAGGGTTTCTGAGGAAGACGATGGAGCTGGGTCGGGTCGGGTCAAACCCAGTCCGACACGACGAGCCCGAATACTTTTTCTTTCAAATTGACCCTTTTAGGCTCAAAATTTCCCGAATTAAATCCCAAAATGGATTCTATGACATGAAATCTATTAGAAAAAACAGGTTTCAACCGATTTCCCCAAGAATTAGCATAAAAACCCAATTTTCACATTTGAACCGAGGGACTGTTTTGCAAAATCCAAGCCTTGGATCCTTTTTTGCAAAAATTGTTTGCCACCATGGATTCAGAAGGTCAAAAACTAGGGGGTGACATCGCCCCTATTTCAATTCATCCCTATAAAATTTTTAATTTCATTTTTAGTGATTTTAGGGACTAAATTGAAAAATCAGAATTTGCATTTTGGTCTTCTTAGCGAAATTGGGCGATTCTGAAGGCTTGGACTCGATTTTAATTTTGAAAAATAGAGGAGGATGACACGACTCTAAAAATAAAAAAATGGAAAATTAAAAAGCTAAAAGAATTTCTAGAATTATTTGAAATATTCTGAAAAATTGAAATTAACAAAGAAACTCTAGATTCCAGACTTATTTTTTCAAACTTTATTCATCCAAAATGAAGAGAAAATTAAATTAAAAAAACTGACTATTTTTTGTAATTTTCTGACTTCAAATGATATTTTTTATTAATTTTTTTATTATTTTCCTAATTTCTGAAAATATTAAAAATGCGAAAAATAAGGAAAATTATTTTTTGTTCAAAATTGGTTCCCTAGGCTTGGCCAAGGCTTCCAAAGTTGATTTTGTAATTTTTCTCACTTTTTATTGATTTTTTTATGAATTTTTGAAATTAAAATGCAGAAAAATGCATAAATAGGGAAAATTATTTTTGCTCAAAATTGGTTCCCTAGGCTAATCCAAGATCCGCAAAGTTGATTTTGCAATTTTCTCACTTTTTATTTATTTTTTATGAATTTTTGAAAATAAAAATGCAGAAAAATACAAAAAATAAGGAAAATTATTTTTTGCTCAAAATTGGTTCCCCAGGCCAAACCAAGGTCCCCAAAGTTGATTTTTCAATTTTATGAATTTTTATGAATTTTCTAAAAAATTTTGAGAATAAAATTTGCAAAAATCAAGTGTCAACAGCTATCGATGAAGGGTACTTTGCATTTTGCTCGTAATGCATCAACATACCGTGTGACCATGTCAAGTAGTTGTCGCCATTTAGATTACAAGCGATCATAACATTACCCGGGCCATCCGACGACTCAAGCCAATACATCGCTGGAATCTCAGCCCTCCTGGCCGAACCATCTCCCTTCATGATAGTCCTTGGTAAAACGATGTCCCTTCTCGGGCTCCTATCGGAATCACTCACATCCGACATCCTATGAAAAACTTCACGGAAAAAAAAAAAAGAGAATTCAATCGGTCCCAGAACTAAGACGCTCTGATACCATGTGAAGTTTGGAACGTAAAAGCCCAAATTATATTACGATCTACTGAACAAGTAAATAGACAAGGCAACCTTACAAGAAAAGGAAAGCCAAACAAGAAAGGAAAAAACTAATCTACGGGATATGCTAGGTTACCGCTACCTAATCTACGGGATATGCTAGGCTATCGCTACCAAAATACAATGATACAGCTGTACAATTCATAATACAATGGAACTCGAAGTGGATTTGGCACGTTGATTTAGGAAACATTCCTTATTGCTCTTCAAAGAAGAGTCAAAGGACACTTCTAGCAGATAAACATTCGTCAGCTACTCGTCTATCTTTCCAATCATCTAATGGTAAAACGGTACTTAACTTATGGACCCTAATTTCTAAAGGCAAGTTATGTTACTTTAATTAATATAGTGTTAATCTAAAAAGAATTGTTTAAGGAGATGAAACCGTAAAGTAACTGACAAAAGTTTGGTAGTTGATTTTTTGATTTGAACTTCTTTTTTCTAATTTATCTACACCACTGGCTCGTGATTGGATAATCTCCTCGAGCTTTGGCCTAAATGTTAGATTTTTTTTTTTAGCTTGTTGTTGCCGTTGGGAACGCACCAAAATTTCCAACGTATGACTCTCTCTCGAGAAATATTAGGTACCATCGGAACATCGGCCATAGCCATACCACCAGCTGCGAATTGAATTCATTCGCATTGCCGTACCGCCAGTTGCTCATTGAAAATTTTTTCTTTTTTTTGGTCGGAAAAAAGCACTCCATAAACTAAAATTAAAGGTTCGTACAACATAAGCCCAAGGTAGGGGCATCCAAACAAAGAAGATCCCAAAAGGCTGAGGAGGTTTAGGGCGCGCATGATTACTATTTTGTTTCAGAAATAGATTTTTCTATTTCTGCCAGAAACAAAAAAATTTTATTTCTGGTTTTGGGCCAAAATCTGTTTCTGGAACATATTTTTGTTTCAGAAATAGAAAAACAGATTTGCGTTGCCAAATGAGGTTTGGAACAGAAACAGAGAAATAGAAACGTTGTCATGCGCGTCCTTAGATACCCACTAGGTAAGAATACCATTTAGGTGGTGAGCCTTAGCGAGCCAGTCTGCTACCAGGTTTGTGGCCCGGCCCAGTACTTCGAATTTATTCGCATTTATTGGGCCAAGAGAATTATACAGAGAAATATTAAAATACGCTTTTTGGGGGCCACACGTTCTGTAACGCAACTATCGCATCCTTCTTTATTGAGAGAAGAGGAGATGGATCAAAATGAAAAAGGAGAAAATTATATTATTTTTTTAATAAATTGTAATTATGTAAATATAGTCAAAAAATTTTTAATTTAAATAATTAAATCCTAAATCTTATGATAATTATCAATCCAGTCTATTCAGACAATTTTCTACCGAAAATAATTGACATGAATGTCCACCGTCCTACATGGCGCCATCGATGCTGACATAGACATTTTTTTTCTATAATTTTCATGATGATTTTATGAAAATTTTCTCTTTTTTTCTCTTTTTATTTTCTATTTTTTTCATTGTGGCGGCTGGGCAAGGCTCGACCATGCGGTCGTTACCATTTTCTAAATTTCCTTTTTTCCTTTCTAATATTCTCTCTCCTTTTCTATAGTTTTTTCCCCTCACAACACGAAACTAATGTTTATATTCCTTAGGATAAGAAGGAATAATGCTAGACACACGGGATTAATTTACGAAAGTGATATGCCAAATGCTATTGCAGATTGTACGCAGGTAAATGTAACATTCAACAATAATTTACTGCAAAATGCAGTATATAATTTCTTTCAGGTCAATAATATACCTATCATTAGTCGAAAGAGAAGGAATAATGCTAGACGCACGAGAATGGTCAAGTCCAACTCAAGCTGGAATGAAGCTAGGTCACCATGTTCGGTCAAAAACCAAAAAAGAGAAAAGAAAAACATGAAGAAAAAATCGCAAATTTCCATTCGAAGGATCTTTCTTCGTCAAGAGAATTATGTAGAGAAATATTACAATTACGCTTTTTGGGGGCCACACGTTCTGTGACGCAATTATCACATTCTTCTTTATTGAAAAAAGAGGGGTTGGATGAAAATGAAAATTTTATAATTTTTTTAATATATTGTGATTATGTAAATATAGTCAAAACCTTTTAATTTAGCTAATTAAATCCTAAATCTTATGATAATTTGTCAACTCAATCTATTCAGACAATTTTGACTACTGAAAATAATTGAAGCGAATTTTCACCGTTTTACATGGCTCACCGACACTGACGTGGACATTTTTTGGCGTCTTGGTTCTTCTCTATTTCTATTCCCATTACTTCTTTGCCAGTGGAGCTGCTCACATTGGTGCCATGTTCACCGCCTTCTTGTCCGTTGCAAGTGCTCTGGGGACTCGACCCTTCTTCGGAGCCATGGTGCTAGCCTTCTTCTCTAACCTCATGGGTGGCCTTACCCACTATTGCATGGGTCAACACGTGTGTTTTACGGTGCTAACTACGTGCCCTTGGCCCATTGGTGGGGCTACGGATTCCTTATTTCTGTCATCAACATTATGATTTGGCTTGGAGTCGGAGCTTTTGGTGGAAGGCCATTGGTTTGTGGTGAGGCAATAGCAATGAGGAGGCACTCTGCTCCAAAAATGGACTCACCGAGGACAATCCAAAGATTGTCCATGAACAAGCAAGCCCGAGGATCAACCAACCTAAAAGCAACTCGTGATTGGAGTGCAAGTTTTCGTGAAAATTCAAATTACAAAAGCAAGCTTTGTGATTATCGGTAAGCGTCCCTTATACTAGTTTGGATATTCACTTGCATTGTAGGGTTGCATAAAAAATATTGCATCTTGGACAACATAATCGATTGAATTTGCACATCTCGAAGATTGTTTTTGCGAGATTTAATACTCAGTTGCCTTGATTTGAAAATTTGCACGTTAAACTTGGAAATCAAAAATTTGAATAAATCTGGCAATATATCTTCTACTTGCCTTGTTTAAAAATTATGATTTTTTTTATTTTTTTTATTTTTGGGAGTCATGGTGATGGTCTGATTTATTCGAAAATCCTTTGAATCCATCCAAGATATTCAAGATATCAATAAAAAATCAAAAAATGTAATCGATTAAGAAAATTTCCTAATCCACAACCGCACATATGGAAATAAGTTTATCTATCAGGCTTTAGATAGAATTATTTTCATATCGGATATTTGGAATTTTTAGGTCGACCTGTCAGACTTTAGATCGAAACTTAATTTGGAAGCAATTGCGATTTTTTTTTACTAAGATTTGAAATTTGAATTTAAATTCATTCATAAAAAGAAAACCGAACAAAAAAACAAATGCACCCTTGAGTCTTCAGTCTGAATTCATCAAGAATTGTGAGATTAAACATTTTTGTGAAAGTGGTACTGAAAGGGCATTGATAGAAATATTAGCGTAACTAGGTCTCCGAACTCACCGATCTCTGGTTCGTAGGAATAAAGTATTTCTCTCGATATTTTATTTAGGTATCTAATCAACCTACCCAAAATGATTAGTGGCGACTCCAAAAATTAAAATATTTTGTTTAATGATCACTTGAACCATAAGTCACGATTTGGTAGAACTTGAGAGAGTTCGAGCTAAGTAATTAATCTAATTAATTAACTTGGTAATCCATTAACCTAAAATTCGAAAAGCCTGATTTTTTTTTTAAGGTCGCGACACAGGTTTATTTCAAAAAGCATCCTACATTTATTCAAAATGTATTTCCCATTTATGCTGATTTTAATTTGAAAATAAAGTTCTATAGTCTACGATAAAATTTCACTTCATATATCTTGTGATTCTTTATGTCTCTCCATGCAATGAAGGTATAGAAACAGAGCCCTGTTGTGAACTATTAAGATCTGGAGTGACTCAATGGCTGGAAATTGGGGTTGAAACCCTAAAGCGCATAAATAAAGCCCATAATTATTAACCTGGACAATTCTGCTGTTCCATTGATAATAATAATAATAATAATAATAATAATAATAATAATAATAATAAACGGGGATCTTTTTCCCTGTTGATGGATTCCTGAAATAGTTGATAAGCATAAAAAGTTATTGGTCAAAAAAATTACGGGTGACCTGATTTCTCAGTGAGTTATTGATATGTTATCGACATTTTGAAGAAATCACCCACTCTTTTTCAGAGTATGAAAATTACCAAATTTTCTTATATCTAACAATACTACTAGAAAAAACCCTTAAGAAGAGAGATCACAATTAAGGGTGATCGGTTCTAGGGTGTGCAGATTTCAGATTTAGAATCTAGAACTTAAATTGTACCCTATTATAACCGATTTTCAATTTTGAAACCTGAAACTTATCTTTTTTTTTAACCGGTTCTAGAAACTACCCTATTTTTTCTGTCCGGTTTCAAGGTCCATCCAAGTGCCTTTTTTTTTCCTTTTTAAGATTTTAATTTTTACTGCAAAATAATATGAGCAATAAAATGGTTTAAAGTAAAAGATGATTAACTTGAATCCTTATCCGCCAAACATGTGGCCTTGTATAATGATGAAAAGTTCAAACACATAGCCACATTCAATTATAAACAACAAAAAATTCAAACACATAACATAAAACATAACTTATAAAACTCCTCATCAAAATAAGTTTTTAGAATCCATTCTCCATTCATCTATTAAAATATTGCTCCAAAGAATAGAGAGAGATGTGACAAAGAATGGAGAGGAAACAAATGAGATGAGGGAGAGTTAGATTCAATTTAGAGAAATTATGTTATTTTTACTAAAAAGCTAAAAATCGATTCCGGGTGGGTCTTCACTTTGAACCGAAAATCGAACCTGTTAAACCGGTTCAAAAATTTTGAAACAAAAACTGGACCTATTCACGTTGGAATCGAGAGCTGGACCTATTTTTTAGGCAGTCCAGTCCGATTCCTGGTTTTACTAGGACTGGTTGCGCACCCCAGACACCAACTTTCCTCATTTTGAGTTACCCATAGGTGACAGCACACAATTTTCGTCATCTAGAGACAATGACTTGTTGAGTTGGTCGCCTTAGTGTCGACCAAAGGCCACAAATTCTTAAGTTTGCTGCCTTAGATCATACCTTAAAATGACAAAATCAAAGTTATTGTCACCTTGAGTTAAACTTAAGAGACAAAATCCATGCTTGGCCGCGATGAATTCAATCAAAAGTGGAACAATTTTGAACTTTCGGCGCCAAACATGAATCTTCGTCATCTTAGAGTAGATTTAGAGCAATAAAATCATGGTTTTTCGTGTTGTGACTGAGCTTTTGTCAAGCAGTCATCGCGGCCAGACTCGTCTCCAACCCAATACTCTCTCACCTCTCTCTCTCTGATTAATACTTAAAAATAAACTGAAAAATTTTCGCGTTTGTTATGGATTGATTTTCGGGGAACCGATGGGTGGCAGAGGCCGGTGATTGGCCCGCGGCGGCAACAGGTGGGCCGCAAAGACCCACCGCGGCGACCGGCCTCGGAGACTGGCCTTGGTGACAGGCGGCCGGCCGCGAAGAACGGCCGCGAAGACCGGTCGCGGCGATCGGCCGAGGCCACCTCCGGCCGGCCGCGGAGACCGACCGAGGCCACCGCCGGCCGGCCGTGGAGACCGGCCGAGGCCACCGGCCGGCCGGCCTCGGCGACCTTCCGGCCGGCCGCGGCGACCGGCCGAGGCCAACGTCGGCCGGCCGCGGCGACCGGCCGAGGCCACCGCCGCCGGCCGCGGAGACCGGCCGAGGCCACCGCCGGCCGGCCGCGGAGACCGGCCTCGACGTCCGCAGGCCAGCCGCGGCGACCGGCGGCCGACGCCAGCGGTTGACCCACGACCATGTCTAGCGGCATTAACCATCAGTGGCGACCCCGTCGCCGCCGACCGCCGCCGCTCGCCGTGGCTGGAGAAAAATGAAAGAAAAATAAAAGCAAAATAAAATAGGTTAAATGAGTTATATAATTTTTCTTAGAATATTAGTGTGATTTGGCAATATGGGTCAAAATGGGTCAGGTCGGGTATGGATTGGTTGCGGGTTGGGTCGGGTATGGGTCATTGAATATGGGTCAAAATGGGTTAGACGGGTCAATATGGTCGGACCATATTCGACCCGACCCAAACCCGACCCGACCCACCATTTGACACCTCTAGTGACAGCACACAATTTTCGTGCATCCAGAGACAATGACTTGTTGAGTTGGTCGCCTTAGTGTCGACCAAAGGCCACAAATTCTTAAGTTTGCTGCCTTAGATCATACCTTAAAATGACAAAATCAAAGTTATTGTCACCTTGAGTTAAACTTAAGAGACAAAATCCATGCTTGGCCGCATGAATTCAATCAAAAGTGGAACAATTTTGAACTTTCGGCGCCAACATGAATCTTCGTCATCTTAGAGTAGATTTAGAGCAATAAAATCATGGTTTTTCGTGTTGTGACTGAGCTTTTGTCAAGCAGTCATCGCGGCCAGACTCGTCTCCAACCCATCACCTCTCTCACCTCTCTCTCTCTCTCTCTCTCTCTCTCTCTGTATGCCCGATGCCGTGCTTGAGCGCAACTAGATCACGAGCTTGAGGGAAGAGAGAGAGAGAGACAGACAGACAGACCACTTGCATCTTCGGGCAAGGACATTGGTGAGTGGCAAGCGATGGCAAGCGACAAGATCAACAGCAACTTTGGGCAACGTCGTCAGGGAGAACCACCGCTGCAGGCGGCGTGGCCAAAAAGGTTCAAAGTTGCACCCTCCACCGGCGATCCGTCTTCTGTTTCGCCTCGCTCTCCTGATCCTCTCCAGCCCGCAACGGCGCGCAAACTCACAAGGCAGAACTTTCCCACATAACTACTAGAAGAAGAGGAAGAAAGATGGATCGTTGTGTTATTGAGGAGGGCCGTCAAGGACTTGGATACTGTTCTTGAGCCCATCATTATTGAGCTTGGCAGCATTAACTCCATTTCCAATTATATTTTATTAGAGGTCAATCACCCGTTTTAGCGGGAAAGAGGCGTAAAAAAATTAAATAGATTTCTTGATTAACACGTATCACTAGAAATAATTACCATGCAATTGGATAAATGCTTACTCGAACAATTAAATCTAGAGTAATCACGCTCAAACTAGTACGGCTGTGCGGAACCTAACTCACACTACACAAAGATCGAAACAATCCAAGCATGCAAGAAGCTTCGACAAGGTCCAAAGACACTTACTTGAGGTCCCGATCGACTCCACTACTTCATTTTGTATTTTGAGAATTTTTATTGATTTTTTTCGATTTTTATTAAAAACTAATCCTACGCTCCAAAAAATCACCGCGAAAGTAAACTTTGAGGACCGGTATCCATATCGATCTCTTTTGCTTTTTTGATCGATAACACTAAAAATTCCAAAGATATCCCTTATCATTAATTCTATCCATCCGTCAAAAAAAAATTAATTCTATCCGAAAAGTGAAATACAAGTTTGGATACGAAAAGATATTTGCAATCTTTTATATTCTTTGATTGGCCCTATCTATCCGAAGAAGTTTGGAAAGATTAATAAAAGATCTCCTATCGATTATTCTAGTATATACAATACCTAAAATGAAGCCTTATATCCACACTCCAACAACATTGAGACAAATTTTTGTAACCCCCAAAGTAGAATCCCTAATCAAAGTCAAAACAATCAACACTGTTCATACGAAAACCTATGCACCGACCACAGGAGGAGACTTGTGAATATTCTCCCCCACAAAATAGTTAATCGCTAATGAACGACTTCAAAAGAGAGAAGACAAAAAGAGTTTACTCCATGTCCATGGATTCAGGGCACCATCACTGGTTAGAATCAGAAGGGCTTGACCTTGTCATCATGGCCTTAAACTCTTCGAAATTGACTTCACCGTCTCCGTCCCTGTCCACGGAGGTGATCATCCTCCGGCAGTCGCTCAGCGAGCACTTCTCCCCGAGCTTCTTCATCACCACGTGCAGCTCCCTCTCCGAGATCCGCCCGTTCTTGTCAAGGTCGTAAATGTCGAACACCTCCTTGATCTCCTGCTGCTCGTCCTCACTGCCGCCGCTCGGTCCACGCGTGAAGAACTCGGCGAACTCGTCGAGGTCGATGAAGCCGTCCCCGTCCCTGTCGATCTCCGACAGCATGCACCTCGCCTCCTCGGGGGTGGCTGCCGTCGTGTCGAGCGTGCTCAGGACTTGCCTTAGCTCGTCGCAGGAGATTTTGCCGTCACCGTTCACGTCGTACTTTTTAAAGATCAGCCTCACCTCATCCGTCGTGCCCAGAGAACACCTCGGCTTCGGAATTGAACTTGAGCCCCACTTTTGGCCATTGTTGAGAAATAGAGAGTGTTGCTCTTTTTGCAAATCCTTTTTTTGTTTTTTTCCTTATGTGCCCCGTTTTATATATAGGAGGAAGATGACTCATGTTGAGGAGACTTTTAAACCTAATCAAAGTCGTATTATCTTGGATCTAACCCTGATCATAACAACAAAGAGCGGTGGGATAATATCTTTTGAAATCCTCCGAATCAAAAGTCGTTATTTCCCGATCTAAGTTGAACATCGCAATAAAAATGATGAGATAATATGTTTTGTTGAAATTCTGTTTCCGTCACTCTACTTTTAAGCATTTTCAAATCAATATCTCGCACTTTGAAGTTGATCATGACAATGAAGAGCGATATCATAAAATATCTAAAAGATTTTTTTCTTTCGTGACTTTCACGTTTTCTTAATCAAATATTTTTTTCTTTCAATTATATCTAATCAAATCCTTCTACTTTACAATTTTTTTGATCAAAGGCATTCGACACAAAATTCAGCCAATTCAATCGGCGCAGCGCGCTCGGCAGAATTCTTCTGTGGTGTGGATATAAAAATTTCCAGTATGAGCGACACATTGGCTTAATTTTTACCCACATTTTATACTTCACCCATTGCCTCATTCTGGTAAATTTTTTCACTCATACTTCGACAAGGGCATCATATATTTATTCCATCAATTTGGACCGTGGTCCGACCCAGTTATAAAATTTGGTTAGATTTGGTGATGGAGGGACTTGATTATAAAATTTGCGAATGTCGAAATATTTTAATTAGACAAATTAACCATGCTTAATTAGGAAAAAAACATGACAGTACGAGGACGAAAGAAAAGAACCACGTACATTCGAATTCAAACGGAGATGGGTTCTTTGGCAAACACGGAACTGAAGTCTGATTTTGGCACATGATTTTAGAAACATTCGCTATTGCTATTCTCAGCGACCAAGAAGAGTCAAAGGACCTTTAGAATATAAACTTTCTCACCTACTCGTTTATCTTTCCAGTCATCTAATGGTAAAGGGTACTTAAATTATAGACCCTTAATTTTCTAAAGGCAGTTATGTTACTTTTAATTAATATAATGTTACTCTAAAAAGAATTGTTTCAGAAGGATGAAACCGTGAATAACTGCAGGGTTTGTGGCAGTTGATTTTGGATTTTGACTGTTTTCTTTTCTAATTTTCTACGCACTGGCTGCGATTGGAATGGTCTCCTCGAGCTTTGGTCTATTTGCGAGATTTTTAGGTTGTTGGGTGTTGGACGCACGAAATTTCCAACGTAACACGCACCGTCAAACGGGAAAATCATTGCTCCGTCGACGCAAGGCGAAAGCCGCGTAAAACCCTAAAGATGAAAGCGACGCGGCCGCATTGTCTTACTATTTCTTCCGTTCCTCTTCCCACTTGATTCTTGATTTTTGGTAAAGCATTGACGCAATTTGCGTTCGTTGGATAAAACTTCTGCATTTGGCCTGGTGAGGGCATTTGAAAAACATAAACATGTGATCTACATCGCAATTTGGACATGAGAGCGAAGAAGCGGTCGAGTCGTCGCCCCTTACGTTTTGATTGCGATCGACGATTTGGCGTAAGTCGTCGTTATACGATGTTTGAATAGGATCAATGCATATACCGGTTGGCCCCATGCGAGAATCTATGTAGGATCAGGAAGAACGAGCTAGATAATTTCTCATATGAGCATGAAATTTGTAATTAGTAATCGTTTTGCTTGCTGGCCTGAGGAATGGAAATATGGCCATGATGGTCTATAATGTCACGAGTACTGGGGGGGGGTTTATGTTACGACTAGGGGTACTAAATTCATGTATCAATAGCCCAGTTGGTTGCGGGATGGAATTAAGACGGTATATGCTATTCGTTATAATTGTATGGAGCATAATAACTATTATATGCTTTTTTGTCAATGTATTATTTGGTTCTTGAATGCGTATGGTGACACTGATCACAAGGAGGTTTTGCAATTCGGAATTCCTAAACTCATATAGATAACATTATAGTGGGTAAAATTTTAATAGTGAATTCTGAATTTAAGACCCCATAAACAATTGTCAGATAATGTAATTCTTTACATCAAATATTTTATTTATTAGTTTATTAATGAATATTAAATTAGCACATAACATGTGATTATCTTAAGACATATTTAGCAATTAAGTTAAGTATGTATATTAAGTATAGATATACAGTCAATTAACAAAAATAAAAAATCGATTCTTATGTTATATGAGATAACTCAACTAAATTATGCTAATCATTATATATGAATATTTTTTGATACAAATTTACTTATTATCAAGATAGCATAATTTGTGAAATGGGGCAACCTAACTCTTTGTCAGTGCTCCACATGCTTGAAGTCCAAAGTTCTCACAATTAACTAGTCAATCTTGACTGCGTGTAACAAGTAAGTCCTGTTTAGATTAGCTCCTTACGTCAAGTCAGGATTTGATCCCTGACATAGAGTGAAACCTATGATTTAGGGTGACGTAAGGGATCTGGACCGTCCTATTCAAAAATGAACTGCCTATTGAAATCAATCGAAGATTTTGAAATACTCGCGAAAATTTTCCCCACTTTTAAAAAGCTGATGTGGATCAATCGGCCGTCCATTTATGAATTGGACAGCCCGTTGGTATGTCTCCCTAACATTATGCTTAGGTGGTCCATTTCCGTCAAGTCAATCATATGCGAGAATTGTGACATCTACAATAAGGATTCGATTGCATCTCTTGGTCCACGATAAGGCAGCCTATAAAGATCTTTGAAGGGAAAATAAAGCGATAACGATTCTTTAAGGAGGAGGGCTCATAAATGATGCATCAAAGAGAGTTGCAAAAGCCTTCATGCTTGGTGTGCGTCTCCAGGGTATAGCCTGAAATTGACTCTCGATCTTGATACATTTATCTCTCTTTTTTTTTTTTTCCTTTTTGCTGTAAGGCATTACCTAAATGATCAGGTTGATTTCAAATACTTATTTCGACACGCATTCCGTGATTTCTGTTTATTATTGAAATTTTAGTATTATAAATGCCCTCTGATTGTGTAATTCCAATTTCGTGCTCATGCTAGCATCCTCAATTTAACTAGAGTATTGCCGCTGATTTGGTGTTCTTTCTCGGCCTTTCATTATCTTTTTATATATAGACAAATTAACACAACCACAATGAGAGGCACGAAAAAAAAAACCCTATCTACATAAAAATAGAAGGTAACCTCTGAGTCATACGGCGATAGCAATAGGTGATATCTTGGGGCACGACTCATTGTAACCATTTTGTTTATGAATTTTTTCTATTTTTATGTTGTTCTATTTTCGAGAATAAATTTGAGAATTTGGAAATCCTCCCTTTCGGTAATCCAATTTTAATTTTCTATTTCTCGAATATGAATTTTTAGTCCAAAAATAGGGTTTGAAACAAAAATGAGAAGTCGAAAATTTTCTGTTTTTTTATTTCTAGCATAGAAATTAAAATTTTCTCATCGCTCACTCCTCTCTCTGCGTTCCTACAGCCGTGCCCCCGCACCCTCCTGCCAAACCCTCCCCAAAAAAAAAAAAAAAAAAAAATTCCTCTGGGTGTACTGTGTGAAAGGGTACGAACCCCGCCCCTCCCATGCAGCATTGTCATTCCCTTTCTCCCCTCTTTTAACCGTTGCTGATTGTCGTCCGCGTGCCGTCCACGATCACTAGCCGGCAACCAAATAAATTTTGTGTCGTAGTTAAGCCCGTTTCTTCTGCTCATAAACTCGCATAAGGAATAGAATAGAAAAACCTATTTCTGTCCAAGAATAGCTCTCGAGAATGAATGTTATTATTTGCGCCCTATACATTATAATCGTAAACATATCTTCATTTGAAAAGCCTCATGTGAGAAAAAATACGCTGAAACTACAATCTTGTCGTTTTATCAGTT